>QVOA01009331.1:0-85185 GCA_014825685.1 Pseudomyrmex cubaensis | reverse complement strand
GATTACATTTGAAATAGAACATTATTATCAGAGTTCACTTTACTTATTTAATATAGTATGTGACAGTATTACTTGCATTGCATCAGTTATTCTCAGTGTATTTTATGATAAGGTACAGATTCTAATCTATCAAGTAACAAAGAAAATTATTACTGACATAATACTTTATATTTTAAAAGTTTTACTTCTACTTCATTTGTGCTACCATTATATTATAATTAATATTCTTATAATTTTATACGCATTATCTTTTGTACATTGTCAAAAAAATTTTACATTTAATTTAATATTGTTCAGAGATTTCGGATATTTCTACAAAGACTTGAAGCTGTAGACTGTACATTGGCAAAGCTGGGCATGTCACAAACGTACAAACAACTGCAAAGATATATAAAAGGACTTATAACTGTATGGATTATATGTATTGTTACTGGAATTGTAAGTAACGTAAACTGGTGGATAAAAATGCTGAATACTCATTGGTGTATACTTATACCGTTTGTTACGCATCACATATATCATGTTACTATGATAATAGATGGACTATTTTTGACTTTATTGTGGTTTGTATATTATTCAAAATGTTTTTTAATATATTAATATATAAATATTTAAATATATTAATATATTAAACTTCAGTAATGTATTAAGTAATATATTAAAAGTTTATTTATATAACATTTGCTTAGTAATAACTAATACAATTAGTTATTAGTGAGATATTTGTAGAAAGTTTTATGGGAAAATCAAAACAAGCAGTTCGCGCTACTAATTTGGTGAACATTACATACATATAAAATATATGTAAATATAGTAGTTTATTGTGTGTATGTGTGTGTACACACACGCATAACATATATATATATATATATATATGCATATATATATATGCATATACACATATATTTAAATTAAGATGTTTTGATGTTTATTACATACACAGAGTTCAATAAAACTAAGATTTTGTATTTTCTCATAATGCATAGTTTTTCATATTACTGTTATATATACACATGTTTTCTAAAACAGTTTTACTTTACAGGTATATTGGTACCAAATTTAACAAAATAACCGATCATGTAAGATGTCTGTTGATACAAAACGAACACGAATTGAGATGTACATGGCGTAGACCTGTACAGGTCATTTGTCACAATATGAAGAAGAATAATTACAAGCACATATTCTGGACCTCGATGTAATTTGTACATGACTGTGTGTTTGAATAGATTTAGTAACTTTGATTTTATCATACCGATTTTCACAGATATAAAAATAATTTTCTCTTATTTTATACATGTGTTTTTCTGTTGTCATATTAACTAATTCTTTTTGTTGTCAGGCATCTGCATTTAGAACTGAGCCAACTAGCTCGCGAATTAAACACGATGTTCGAAACACACTTGACTTTGAGAATGATGGGTTCTTTCTTGTATATACCAATAATGCTTATATATAGTATTACACATTATAGAACATTATATATTAATGACGATACTCTGATACCGGAAATAGGATGGATTAGTTATCAAGTATTTATTTTATTGAAGATAATTAGGATTTTTTATTTAAATTATGTTTGCAAAACTGTTAGCGCTAAGGTAAATTTTTTATACTACTTTTTTAATTTAATTTAAATTCTTTAAACTATTTTTTTAATTCAAATAAAAATCTATTTAGTGTAACAAGAAATAAAATGAGTGAGTCAATAGATATACATATATTAATACATATACATATAGATAAATATATACATATATGTATGTATTCACAGTATATATATATATATATATGTATATGTATATGTATATGTATATGTATAAAACGTATTATATACATATATGTGTATATAAAATTATATTGTAGGCTAAAAAAATAGAAAAAGTAATTCACCAAATGACGTATTTCACTCAGTATGCTGATATTTACGATGAGGTACTATCTATTTTTATATTATATATATATAACAAAAGAAACTAATACGCTAAAATATTTCTATTTAAAATAACAGTTTTGTGTGAGTCTAGATTCATCAGTTTGTATTACACATGATACATCATCCATTAAAATTCACTGCATTTGGTCTTTTTCTTGGCTCTAACTTTCTGCAAAAAGTAAGTTTCTATTATTTTAATCTAATTAGATATATTTTACACTTTTCATTGTTTTATACATAGATATTCTATAATACATATTTTATTCATATCATATAATACATGTTTTATACATATTATATAATATTATTTGTATTTATACAAATGTATACGTATGTATGATAAATATTGTACAATATTATATGTTTCAAATTGCAAATAATTTGCCAGAATAAAATGATATAATTCAAAGTAAAATAATATCTAAAGTAAGTTGACTTACCTTATAATGAACTAAGATATTTAAGGCTCATATAGTTTAAAACTAGTAATATATTTCCACGGTAGTAAGAGCCGTTCGCTGGATGTTTTGCGAATAAATATATTTTTAAATATATTTATATTTTTAAGAGTGTAAAATCTTACACATTTTTTTTAAATTGAATTTTTCAATTCTTAAAATCATATAGGATGCTTGATTTGCATTTCATGTATGAGAATATCCATTAATTGGGAAGAGAAAATTCTCATATATGAGATGCAAATCAAGCATCTTATATGATTTTAAGAATAGAAAAATTCAATTTAAAAAAAAAGTGTAAGATTTTACTCTTAATAATATAAATATATTTAAAAATATATTTTTATCCGCAAAATATCCAGCAAACGGCTCTTACTACCGTGAAAATATATTACTAGTTTTTTACTTTATAATCTTATGAAATTGTTATTATTTAAATGTATGTCATTTTCTCGTAGTATATTACGAGAAGTTTTAACATTTCTGGTCTTTGTCTTGCAAGATTTAACAGAGAGAAATGTTCCATTTACAGAGCGAAAAGTTTTTGAAGCATTACTTGGCACAAACATAGAAGTTAAGAAAAATATTGATATAACACCATTATAATGTTTGCAAAATAAGTATAGATATTTGTATTTTTAACTCTTCTTAGGGAACGTGTGTATATTGTGCACAATTCAATATTAAATGTGTGTATAATTATGTTAAAATAGTAATAAATTATATTATAAAAAATATTAATATACACTTTTCTGTTTTTTTCAGTTCTTAATTTTTATAATTATAATTATAATTTGTTTTACAAATGTAATTTTGCATATTTTATCACACAACAGAATTGCTGTCACTGTATTAAATAATAAGAACTTTCTGTTATGGTTTATTTATTATTTAGCCCATTTATTATTGTAATAAATTTCAATATTACACTTGTAAATTGTATTGATTAAAATAACTTTCATTGAATACACAATTAATTGCATACAGAACAGTGTTGTATGTCACAGCACAAACAAAACGTGGTAAAATCAATTTTTATATTTTCGAATGTAATATTCGATTTACGTAAATTATGATTAGAAGCGTTTTAACACTATAAGCTATTTAAAATCTAGTAGATCGATAATTTCAATATTCATAAAAGCGTAATACTATATGTACATACATATGTACATATATGCAATAAATAAAAAGGTTTTAAAAATATGATGTATCAAACATCACGATAACAAATTGTCTATCTACATATATTATGTAAAAAATGTATATTTATAATATAAATTTCTCTAAAACAAAATTGTATTTCTTCTATACATCCCTTTCAGTGTAAGTGTTTCAAATGCTACTTTGAATATTTTTGTATAAATTCGTTAATTTGTTGCCACTGACTCTTCACATAAGTTTGAAGTAATAGTGCTTCTTCAGAGTTCTCTTTCTTCGATAAAGTTGTTGTTTTTCGCTTCACGAAGTTTTCTAATCTTCTTTTTTATTGCCATCGCGCCTGGATATACATATAATAAAATATAATCCACTTTAAATTCCAACTGAAAGAAACATCATAAAAAAACTTACAAACTAGTGTCTGCCATAATTCAACTTTTTTTGACAAACTATCATTATATTTTTTCAAAGATTCTTTGTGTCTTTTATGAATGCCTGCTAATTCAATTGCTTCCTGTGTTGGAGGTGGAAAAAGACAAATTTCAAGCCAATGTGCGGCTTTCGCATGTTTAATAAGTTTTAGCCATACCTAAGTATAAATAGTATATGTTTAATTGCAATTTTAATTAATATAGTACGCATTTTGAATATATCCAAATAAGAAATAATTCCTACCGAATCTAAGCACTCTGCCGCAAACCATAGCCATAAGCCAGGTTCTACTTGTGCATAATTTACTTCTTCTGTCCAAAGCATATATTGAGGTACATAATATAAGTATAAATACGCCCTGGAAAGAAATATTTACTACGTATTGCAGAATAAACATTGATGCTAAAGAATCTGATGTATACCAACCAAGTTAGGCAGTGTAATAGGAATAACAGCTTGCAGACTGATCTCATAGTTTGAAAACTGCACAACAGAATTCGACAGACATTAACGATTATAACATCAATAGTTTTATAAATTAAAAAAGTACTTGTAACTGTACACCATCTGAAATTGGACATACAGAAGCATCAGTTATGTCAACTGTTAATATAGTGATATTAATAAATTTAAAGACAAACAGGTTTTAAAGATTTTGTAGCAAATTCAATGTTATTTAAGAAAAATCCATAAATTAAAATGCATAAAATGATTTTAAAAAATGTTTAGATACGTTACAATAGAATGATGATTAGATATAATGATAGACTAATTTACTTTTGGTGATACGGATTCAGAATAAATGATGCAAAGAGTAAGTTTGCAAAACCCTTCAGCCAAGAACCATGGTACAGAATGTCAATTCCTGCTTGATAAAAGTAAAAGCTCTTGTAAAGCGCAATTCCCATTTCAAGGTATGTTATTTCCTGGTCATGGAGCGCAAAACTCTGGATTTGCGTAGCTGACAACTTCATGTAACAAATACTTCCAAAACAAACACCACAGTTCCATGTTGCCCTGATTATTCTATTTCGTTGTATTAGTGGAAAGCGCATACGCCTGAACAGCGACTATATTAATAAATAAAAATGGAATGTGTAAAAAAAAAGTAGCTATTTTACATTTAATTCAAATACAAGATAGTACTCCAAAGTTTTCACAGGCCGAACTCACGTTAAGACACTTCTTGTATATCAAATACAGTATCACCCAGAGTAGAATGAGGTATCCAACGAGAACATCGGTCTTTCGTACTTTGGTGTTCACCACATTTGGATAACGCGAGCTGATAGCTTGTTTGCTCCATAAATTCGGAAGAAAAGGCAAAAAATTCGTTGGATCAAACAGAGAGTACAGACCAATGGCCCAGTTACTTGCGGCTTGTTCGTACATTTTTTCAGTCTTATCCGATGATAAGATCAGGTAATCGAGAATGTCAATGTCGTGTCAAACAATCGCTACGGATTATCGGAAGTAAAAAAAAAAGACATTTACTTCTCTTTGTCTTTATTCGTACTCATTTAGAACTGTTGCGGCTTGCAGACAGTAGTTGACAGCTGATCGTTGGTACACGTGGTTCAATTTCCGATATCGGCTGCCGAACTTGCACGCCTCGTGATTGGTTAGATTTGCTTATGGTTACGACTAATAAACCTTTTTCACGTGCAAAGGTACGTAAAAATATAATATTGACGTTGAATATATACAATACTGCGGTTATTTGATGATTCTCACATTTTGGCGAGCTAACCGCTTCTTCTTTTCACTGCGACACATTTGCCGAAGGCGATGATATGTATACGTACATACGTGCGCACAATGACGCACATCTTTAATCAGCGGTTATGTTCAGAAAACAACAGATGCGACTACGGTCGCTTGTGATTGGGTCCTGCTTTTGGAACTGTGATAGATTTTAAGGAATAGTCTTATCACAAATGATAATCTCTGAATTGTTGAGCAACTGGCGAGTTTTCTGAACGTAACTAAGGCAAACAGGTGTAAAAGCTTTCGCACAATTTTCTGAAGTGTTTATTTTGCGCGGCAAAAATCCAATGTCTCTTTGTACGTGCGATCAACACAGTTAGAGCACATGTAATTTATTGTAAAACAAATGGCCGAACAATTTAAAAATGCGAATACTATCATTAAAGGTAAGTGCAATTGTGTAACTGTTACCGACAATGTGCTGTCACGTTTTGTTGCACAGCTATTTGACATATACTAGTGGTTTTCCGCATAAAAGTTGGATATATGTATAGAAACGTTTCGTGTCCTTGCCGTGTAAGATCGAAAGGTTGGAATCGGTACTTGTGACACGGGCGGTGACGGATAATGTATAAACTTTGTTTAAAAACATAATTTATTTTTTTTTGTGGTACCTGGGTCGGAACCCGGAACAACCGTACATTGATCCTACGATAGCGATAGATCGTTAGTAGATACAGAATTGGTCTGATAGTGAATGTGATTATTTGTTGTTTTTTTATTCCAAATTGTGTACATTGCAGACGAACATATAATGAGTGACGAAAGTGTCGGTGTAGTTTTGGAGGAGACAGAGGTTGTGGAATGTGACGCTGAACCAGAAATCGACGATGACAACATTCAGTATCACCTGTATGCTGTCAAAGAAGGAGGTGACAACACAGTGACATATAAAGTTATGCAAGTTAGTGACACTCATCGAGAAACCAACGAGGTTGCAGTAGCCACTCCCGTGAATAACACTGTACAGATTTTGACGTCTCCGCTCAATGGTCAATTCTATGTGCTGAGTAACAGCAATGATATTGTAACATCTGAGTCTACAAGAGTTGCACCTCGTGTAGCTAAACTGAAGATAGATGGACAGCAGAATGCTGCGCCAGTTATGAAGAAAGTAAGTTATTTTGAGTTAGTCATATATATTAAAATTTTTACTTTTATCTGTACAGAGAATCAAAACAGTATATTTATAGAGGGATGAGAGACGAAGAGTAACACACAATGAAGTGGAAAGACGCAGAAGAGACAAAATTAACACTTGGATTTCTAGATTGGGAAAACTCCTGGAAGAATGTGAACAAGATGTTAATAAAGAAGGAGATGCAAAAGCCAACTTTGAGTCACAAGTGAGTTTTTAAGATTATTGTTTGACTGTTTATTTAAAAATGATTTTAAACTATATAACTTTTCTTGTAACGATATTGATTTGTGTTCATAGAGCAAAGGAGGCATATTAGCACGAGCTTGCGAGTACATAACAGAGTTAAAAGAAACTCAGGAAAAGCTAACGCAAATCATGGATGAAAGATCGCAATTGACGGAAGAAGTGAAAGAATTGCGACAAATCGTAAATCAGCTGAGAGATGATAATTCAAAATTAAAAGCTGAGATTTCGAAGAAAAGTGCATTTACAGTTGTCTAGTTCTAATGAGAGATTAACAGTGGACAATATCTGAACTCTTTCTATTGCTCTATCACCACTTATTTTGTTAGATAGAAATTATATCTAGAATTTTTATTAATAAATGAAAAAACAGAAAGTATGATGTAATAGTTATAAAATGTTTATTTACATATTTGTAACTCAGTCGCTTTCAAGCTCAGCGGCTGGAAAAAACAATGACAATCATATAATTATAACGCGTTCTACTGTACATATCATAAACAATAATTATGTATAACGGTCAATCGATATACGAACAATCGATCTCGCGACGACAGTCCATCGTTAGAAAAAAAAAAAAAAAAATTAAATTAGAAAGATATACAAATATACAAAACGATATCACCGTTAATCAATAATGAACCACGTGAACGTCATAGAGATATATTGCTTAACAATAGAAGTTACTTATTATTACAACGTGCTGAAGTTGCTTCTTCTAACAAGGAAGTCTACGGTATTTACACTTACAAAATACATCCATGTATGTACAGAAAAACAGAGCAATACAGTAGTAGTATTTTGTGCTTCTCCTATTAGATCATAGTACCTTTATTAGAGAGATCTCGCTGTGGAAAAAAAAAAAAAACGAGCTCCACACTTTCCCGGTCGTCAGAGCGTCAACGCACACGGTTATCACACACAAATTCTCGGAGAAAACATGGTATAAAACACGTAGCAGCTTAAATTATCATAACAATAACGCTTAGTTAATATTTATTGCTTCGTCAGCGATTTCCCTCGAATGTTCTGTAGATATACGTACTACATGTGTAATTCTGTCTAACTATTTTTTTCCCCAAATGAAACAATTTCTAAACAAAGAGGATAGGAGCGCATCCTCTTGTAAATTAATCAGCGTGTGTCGATAAGATATGTAATTCATTTGCCAATATAGGGGAGCTCGTGCGAGGTATAAACTTTCAAATCGCGGATTTCGATCACTTCTCCGTCGCGAGAGAGAGTGCAATTACATTACTCGTAAATGTGAATGGTGATGGCTCTTGATCACACGTGCTACACACAATTTTTCGTTCAAAGACGCGATGCGAATTTCTGTATATTTTCTCCCCCAAGAATATTCTTGCTGCTTGTTTCTTAACGTTTACTTTTGTGTCGTTTCTTATATACTTACATTGGCCACTAAAGCAGTTCCGTGTTACAATAGCAATACTTATTAGGAAAAATCACATTCGAGAACCAATACGAATAGTTTCTCTATAAAAATAACTCTGAAATGAGTTCAGGGTCCAGCAACAGATCTGCGTCTCCTCTAAATCTAAACATCAACAGGCTAATGTAACTTTCTTTTTTTTTTTTTTTTTTTATCATTTATATTGTCCTCGTATATAGTAAATTACGCTGTCGGGAAATAAGCAAAAATATACACCTTTCTTGTGTCATATAAAACGTAAGTGCATCTCCCTCGTTCTTCTTGTGCTACATTTCTTTGCTAGACACAAAATTTTCGAAGAGAAAAACGCGCTTTGTCCCTCGCTCTCGGAGAAAGTACCGGAAGTATCGATCTCCTTTTTTTTTTTTTTTTTTCATCAAAGACAAATTTAAACAATAACAAGTGCATAAAAAAAAACACAAAAACTTGTTTAAAACTTATTGGCAGTGTTGGAAACTTTCAGAGTATAAGTTGCGCTGAGATTGCAAGATCGAACTTTTCGTCAAGGGACCGCGTGGAGACAATACATGTGTGTTATTGTAACATAAAGATTCTACATTCTGACTGACTCGTTACCGAACTCTCACGTATCTTTCTGTGTACAAGAGTAGAAAAAACTTCGGAGATCTCTTGATCATTTCCTTCTCTTTTAAAGAAGTTTATCGCTTCTTATCGCAATCACACAAAGAGGCCTGATATGCGAATATTTACAAATATTTAATTACTTTTTTTTTTTTTTAATCTGTATGATAATACTGCCGCTCTGTTGTTTCGCGTAGAGATGAAATTTTTTTCTTCTTTCTTTCTCTATTTCTCTCTCATCTCTTCATCAATAGCAACTCTGTACAAACTACTACGAGTAATACGACAACCATGTAAAATAACGAACATTAGTTAGGCAGTAAAAGTTACCTTGCATAGCTCGCTGGAGATTTTTTCTCTAAATACAAAATACACACGTGTCTTCGTTGAGAGAAAAGTAATAAAAAATGCGGAATCGTTCCGCTCAAAATTGATCTCGCGCGAAACTGATCCGATGTGGATTTTTTTCGTCATCGAACTTGACCTCACACTCGCACCCACGATAATTGTACTTATTTCTGAGAGATACGTAAACGAGATTCAGACAAAATTCTTGAAACAGTCAAACGAGTCTAACAACAAAAGCGATGAAGATCGTTCAACGAATTCAGTTCAGAAATCACGTTGTGTCGGTCCTATGGCATTTCTCATTTCAAGATTTATAATCGATTTTCCCTTCTCACAGGAAGCGTCTTGGTCGTCAGTCTTTCGATTATCATACAAAATTTAGCCGTGTATATGCGACGACATCCAGCTGCTCGATTCGAAAAGCGATATTGCGCGTATATATGTATATATATATATAATACATATATGCCATGCTTCATTATGTATCGTGGATTTGCGATGAAAAGTTGACTAGTACTTTTCTCTTGAGTACCGCAGAAGCCCGCTATTGACTTTATACATTTATTATCACGTACACACACTCGCATCCACACATGCGCGCGCACGCACATAGACACACACACACGCACATTTTTCTAAGTGTTTCTATTATCTTAATCTATATCTTCGCTGTTAGTAACAATAATTTCTAATGTCAAATATCTACAAGATCAATTATACACCTCTCTCTCTTTCAGCATGTAACAATTACTTGAAAAGAGGTCTTTTCAAACAATAATTTTCGAACATTAACAATGTTGAAAGCCACCATCGTGTCAAAGAAGATTGATTCAAAGCCCTCTCTGACCGAAGAATCACTGATTCAAAGACAAAACCAGTCCTGATTCGAATGTTTAAAACACAATGATGTTTCACCTCGATTTACCTGCGTTAACAGAAGCGCGCACTTTGATGTGACTGATCTATTTTTGCGAGAGTCAGCGACTGATAAGTTACATATTGACGTTTCTTTCAAATTGCGATGACAATGATCGGCTGATGAAATCTACAGCGGTTTCTTTTACTAGTTTAGTGAAAAAGAGATATATACCTTATGCGAGATGAAATCTACTTGCGAACTATTTAAACACCTTCGTGCCGTACATATATGTGACGACGAGGCGCTGCTCGTCTCGTCGGTGCTTCTTGACGATAAAAGTGAATCGTTCATCGATTGGCACAAAATTATGTTAAATAGGAACGATCGCTAAGTAGTGTTACCTCGGTATCGATCAGTGATCTTGAAAACGTCTATTCTCATAGCGATCTCTAAGTTTCGGAGAATAATCACTAGTGAAGTCAAAATTCCCGACAGGACAATGCAGCGCCGATTTAGCCGTGGCGTTTTACAAATCAATGTACGGCACGAAGGTGGGCCTGTCTCAGGACGGTTGAAGCCGAGTGCTTTTCTTGTTGCTACCGAATGTGAACCAGGTGCCGACTTTTCGTCCAAGCGAATTGGTACTGCCCTGCCCGACCATCGTCGGCATCTCGTATGCCGTCTCTCTCTTGTATGTTTTATCTGGAACACCCGAAATAATATAAATTTATATTATTGAAATATTCTAGTAGATACAAATAATTAATGTTGATGTAAAGAACAAAAAATCAAGTTTTTTGAAATAAAAGTTTTATAAACTTACTGCGAGGTTTGATCGGCGGTCTGTTCTGCTGTCTTCTGGCGGCGAGTCTGGCGAGCTGTCTAGCCGCTGCTGGAAATTCTAACCCATCGTTCCTATCTTGAGCCACCAATCTTCGTTCTTCAGCCATTGCCGCCAGCCAGCGGCGTTTCTCTTCCGCTGTGCGGCAACAGAAGAGTAGCCATTTGTCCCGCACGCAGCTGTATATCTTTAGACAGTGCCTCACTGTCACTCCTGATTGAAGATCTAACAAAACATAAAACCGTTGAATTCATTGATTTAAAAAAATTTTTCTCGCAAAATATTTACAAAATATTATTAAATACTTTGTGTATTAATTTCTATTTCAATTTTACTTTTACATATTTATATTTATAATAATAATTTCCAATTGAGATTATGTTTCGAATTTGCGCACGCAAATTTTACTTACCTTTCCCATCGGGTACGTCGATCACCTCGCTAGTATCAAGATAGATGCGACCCTTGTAGACGTAAGTGTTACGCTTGAGTATGTCCTTTTTGCAGTAAACCAGCTGATGATCGAAAAGAAAGAGCGTAATGTTGTTTGTCCACATACCCGTCTTCACTCTCATTGCCTCGCCTTGATAAATTAGTTGCGACGAAACCTCGATGAGATCTTCGCCCTGTAATTTCACACAGATAGATAGTTATTTTAAATCAATCAAATGCATTGTACATCTATCGAAATAATCTTAATTCAAAAACGCACCTCCCATCCTTCTACGCGCATCTGCCAGGCGGCCAACTTTTCCAGACTCTCCATCCGTCTTTTCCTCTCGTTGATCAGCACCGCGACGTCCCTCATAGCCTCCAGGGCTTCCCGAATCTTGTGATAATCCGGATGATCAGTTTTCGTATACTTCAATAGTTCCGCTAATTGAAGAGGATATTTGCAGATTCGTTGAACGGGTGTCAGCAGATATCCGTCCAGAGGAATTTCTATGAGACCTCTCATTAACCGGCACGCCTCGAAGAACTTGCTGTAACGATTGTGCTGATAGAGCTCCTGCAGCGTCGCCGTGGCCATCGGGTGGCTGTTGCAATACTGAGAATACATACGAAAGCCTGCCCTCTAAAAACACATAAATAAATAAACGCTCGTGTTTTATTCTTCTGCAACTCCATCGAAAAGTGCGGAAATAAAAGATGAGGCGGTATACAGAGTTTACGTATCATATGTATGTTCTAACTTTTTAAATTTCTTTATTGAAAGGCAGAAAGTGAAGAAAGTCGAAAAAACTTAAAAACGTATCGATCAATTTATCGCGACTAAATAGAGAATTTTTATATAAAAAGGAAGCGAAAAGTAAAACTATAGATAACTAACGTGAGTTATAAAACATTCGCCGACGCAGCTTTTGTGCGGCGCGTTCCAGTCAATGCGCGTTTCGAGATCCTTGAGGAATTCGGATTGAAAATCCAAAAGCTCTTCGAGATTGATGAAGATCGTTTCGATTTGCTCGTCGGAGAACATGTCCGTGCGTCTGCGACACTCAGCGATGTAACCCTCGGCCACGTCGCGCAGAATCTTGACGAAGTCGCGCTCGGTCTGAACGAGCTCGCGTACCACGCTGGTTCGCACTTGCTCGTTCGAGAGCAGGGAAACGCTCGTTCGTCTTCTCAACTGAGTGACCGGCGATCCTCCCGAGGCCATCGCCGCTAGACAATCTTCCACCGTGTCTTCCTGGCTCACTCGCAACTGCGGACACATACGTTCGCTTCTATAATACTATAAACTTATCTGCTGTATTTATTCATTCATGAATAAAAAAAAAAAAAAAAAATAGAATAAATTAAAGAAATAAAAGTGTAACAATAAAAAAATAAAACAATAATAATTACATAACGAAGTAAACGAGGAATTGCCTCAGATTCAGACTTGGTAAATCCAATATGAAAATTGTGGAAAAAGGGCTTTGCTGAACTTATATGCAAGTTGTTTTGCAAATTATCCAAACAAAAAAAAGTGTGTTTTACAAACGTTTTGACTATATTTTTAGTTCTCTTCAGTGTGTCTTTAGTCAAAACGACATTCACGTAATGGTCGACGACGTATATAATTGTCAAGGTATTAAAATAGATATTGTCAGGTGAGATGTATCGTCAACTAATAATAATTACATTTATAAATATAATAACAATTCAATTTTTGATTCTAAAATGCTTACAAATAATATTAAAAGAAATTTTTTTACCCTGACAAAAGCAGCCGGAAACCATCCGTGCTCTCCCCTGCAGCTGCCCCACCACCAATCCTTATCGAGAGTATCAAGAACGTCAATTACGTCCCCGGCGCGAAAAGCCAGCTCTTCTGGTTCCATCGCCACGTGGTCCCAAACAGCTTCAGCTAAGATAACAATTTCTTCGTCCATCGTCTGCTCGAATGATTTTTTCTTGTCCGTCAAGGAAGCGATCGAGGATTCAGAGTCGGACATCATCTCATCGTCCGATGTTCCGGCTCTTCCATCCTGCTCGTCCTCGGATAACACGTTGCCACCGGGTAATCTCACGCCTGTTTTTCACGAGTGGAAGATCATTATGATAAAGATAAACGCTTTGCTGTATAACGTTACATCCCAATAAGTATAACGCTAAAAGTATGTCGACAAATTGCGGGAACAAATTCGAACATCGTAATTTAAATCATCAAGTGTTAATTAATTTAAATCCTTCTATTCCTGTAAAAGACATGCTGCTGATATTATAATCTGACGGCAGAAATTGAGAGCACATTTATCAGACGCAGTTTGTGTCTTCAATTTGCCATCAGTCAGTTACTGAAAAACAATTTTTCTCAAGCATTTCGCAAAATTTATTTTGGGCAAACTTGATTGTCAAGAGTTCCGTATGCATATTGATGTATCACGTTGAATTTTTTATCTTTTTTTTCTCTTTTTTCCTTTTCTTCTCTTATATATTTCTACAGAAATAAATGCACTGCTTTTTTATAAATTATTTTTATATATTTTCAACCAATATAGAGTTTTTTTCTTATATAGAGTTTTAAAATCTATTTTATCAAACTGTAATATATATTTTTAAACTCGCTCAAGTGCAAATAGAAATACGCACGGTTCAGTACAGAAGGTAAAGCTTCGAGTTGTAAAAAGAACAATACAACGGAAAACAAACGCTGATGTAAATACGCAATATTAATTAAATGTAAATCACATATATTTTTTTTTGTAAAAAGAACAATACAACGGAAAACAAACGCTGATGTAAATACGCAATATTAATTAAATGTAAATCACATATATATTTTTTTTTAATTCGAATTAAATGTAATTTTTAAGGTTTGTGTCAGATGTTTATATCCCAAATATAGAAAAACTAGCTTTTCTTATGATTTTTATTAATAAAGTAGTTGTTGAGAAAAATTACTCCGGGATCAGGAGTCGCAGGAGTCGATCCTGGAATCCTTTACAATAACATGCGATAATGCTGATTGGCTATGCCGCCAGTTGTTCCTTGTGACGCGTACACACTGAGCGAACGAAACTACGAACGAACTTGACCAATCGCATTGATCGAATTCGGCCAATCAACCAATTGAATATTTGCATTCACTGCTTGTTCGCTACGTAAGTAACTCTGTAAGTATATTTTCATATTTTTTTCCGGCAGGTTTTATTGCACATGGTATATAAACTTATCAGAGCCGTGCGCGAAGATATTCGAAAGTCCGGGTTGCAACAGGAGGTTTTGGAGCTCTCTTTGCTCATAGCATTGTCTTTTTACCAATTTGTTTGCCGCTAAAAATAAAACAGCATGATTTTATTTTATATTAAAGCGAGAAATAAATTCCACAGTCGAACGAGCATTCTCTAAGTCGAGGGCCGGACACGCTCGCACCCGTTGCATTCTCCTCTCGACCCTGGAGATTATTTAGCACAAATTAGTAATTATCAGCGATATGCAGAGCATCTAGTGGCAGAAGTGCGAAATTTATTTTCGAGATGGTCACGTGGTCCGTAATATAATTAAATTATAGGTATAGAATTCTTCCGCTGTCAGGTGCACGCTCTTTAGAACACACTGTAACCGCTTCTCAAACGTGTTTGTTTTGAGAACGTGGCGAGAGAGCACGTGGGTCACTAGTCGAACAGTAGTATAAAAGCAAGACGCGAATTGTATAGACACGTCGCAAAACAGCGGTAAACAGCAATTTATAGATTTTCACACGGGCATATTACAGTGTAAAATGGCTAGAAATACTTCACAAAAATCTGTCAATCGGAAACAAATAACCGGAGCGAGCAACACCGGTGAATTCTCGCTCGAGTACTTGCTGAAACATCCGCTGGAAAATTGTTGGAACTTGTGGTACTATCATCCTGACAGAAATAAACCATGGGAAGATTGCCAGTGTGAGATCGCGAGGTTTAACAGCGTCGAAGAGTTTTGGGGGTTGTACCATCACATACTGCCAGCCTCCGAGTTGAAAAACGGCTGTGATTACAGCCTGTTTAAGCAAGGAATACCACCCATGTGGGAGGCCGATCAGAATAAATATGGAGGACGATGGGTAATAAACATCGACAAGAAGCAACAGCAGGAGTTGAACGAATTATGGTTAGAAACTCTGTTGTGTCTCATTGGAGAAGGCTTCAATTTGTGTTCCGATGACATATGCGGAGCTGTGGTAGGCGCCAGGCCCAAGGGATTCAAGATTAGCGTCTGGACGTCGAATGCAGAATCCGCGGACAGCGTTATGGAAATAGGATTCAAATTGAAGGAAAGATTGAGAATCGCAACCAAGATCGTCTACCAAGCGCACGAGGACACTATGACAGCGAAAAACAAAAAAGTTACTTCGCGTTTCAGCCTTTAGATGGCAGATTCTCTGCATAATATTAAAAAGACAAATACTAATTTGTACTTATAATCCATTGATTCAAAATGTATTTTTAAAGTTCAATAAAAAAACAAATCAAATGTTCTAATTGAAAAAGATAAATAAATTATTTATAGATAGAAGTGCGTAGACGCACAGAGTCTCTCCAGATTATAAAATATCCAAAAATATATCCTTCTTCTTTAAATATATAGTAAATACAAAAACATCGATTTTTTTAAAACAATTATCTTTCGCTCCGCTTATTCTCTCCTCTACTTAAATAAATAAATAAAAAACTGATGACGATTAATGAGTAAAATTGATTCGCAGTGCGTGAAAATGTGTGTCCTACAATACAGAAACAATTTTTTTAGGAAAATGTTTGTTTCTCTCAGCATTCTTCTGGATTATTGCACAACACATTACTCTCGTTCAAAAAACCTGTCCACCAGTGTCCGCCGAGTGCCAACCAGCGGGCGGCGTTTTGGCGTGAAAAGAATGACAGTTTTTCATGAAATTTTTCGAGAGAAAGGCGAGTCCAGTGAAGAACCTCCTAAAATTTCAACTTAAACCTCAAACATGAGCGCGAATTTTGATGGCACTTTCGAGATGTTAAATTCCTCATGGAAAACCGGAATTGCCTCGAAGGCGAAAACATTTTTACAAGGTTCTACGACGGACTCGTCCCTTACTACTCACTTGCAAAACAGAAGCGTTTCCACACGAAGCAACGTTTTTTTTTTTTTACAAAGGCGATTATTACACAAGGGACGTCCCATTCCTTACTCTCGCAATTTTGGTTTGTTTTTTTCTCTTTTACGAAGGTGCATTCGACGACAATACGATGTGAATATTTATAATTACGTCTTTACAGGAATGCATGCTAGATATTCTTCAAGATAATGTCTAGATAATAAATCGAAGGTCTCTGAAGTGAAGAGTACATTGTGCACTAAATATTATCAAAGGTTTTCTACTGGTGTGTAAGAGATCTGTCTGTCCAGCAAGTGCGCTTTATCTATCGACCGCTCTCTTTCTCTCTTTTCGGTGATTTTAAAAATATTTTAATTAAAAATATTTTAAAACGCGATACATTAGTATTACAAATAAATTGTTTTATGACGTCATTAGTTTCTTTTATATATTCGATTATATTCATATTAAATTATAATCACATTATGTGCAATATATTTCTTGTAACGATTTAAAAATTTTAATTTAATATTAATTTATTATTAATTTTTTTTTAAATATACTGTTATATTTTATTATATTTTAAAAATATCTAACAGATTTGTACAAATAATGTTATAATACATTATGTTATGCCATTAATCGAAAACTAGAAAAATACCAGACTACATTAAATTAAAAAACAAAAAAAAAACTAACATGTGAACTCTATTAGTAGCAGTGGTGAGACTAGAAACGCGTGACCTCGAGTTCCCGCAATAAGTGGATAGTTTGTGCACGTGCTCGACAGACAAGACAAGAGGAACGTGATCTACGTTGAAACTTCGAAGTCTTTTTTAATCAGAGAAAAAAAAACACACGGAAAGACATATCCGCGAAGGAGGACTTACCTGTAGTTTTAGTGCGCATTAACGGCGAGAGCTGATTGATTCCCAGTGGCTGGCTAAGCGAGCGTCTCAAATTTGTCCGAGAACTCCTCCCTTTCGCGTTACTGCGGCGCGGCAAAAAAACAGAGAAAGAATGTTAATTTGATGTGAATTCGTTCACGTACCGCGTTTACGTGCGGCTTCGAGCGAGACAGGACCAACAGAAGCGTGTGTGTACTCAGGTAATTAAAAGCATATCGGTTACAACATTCAGCAACGTATTACAAGAGGTAGTAAGGTATACAATATGTATATATAGATACGTATACAGAGAGAGAGAGAAAGAGAGAGATAGAAAGATTGTACAACATGAGACAAGGTAGATACGTATGTTACGCGTGGCAGACCAACTCTTTACTGGAGGAAAGATTAAGAGAAGGTGGTTTGTTATAATACCCGTCTACCTACCACTATTCTCCCTCGATTTACTGGAAAGGTTCGAGAACAAAGAATTTTAAGTTTTCCCAAGTTGTTATATTTGTTTGTTTGTTGGTGATTTGTTGGTTCGAGTTGTAATAAATCGCGATGCAAATGAGTGTCGCATTTGTGATAGAGGAAGTTATAAGATTCTTACTAATTTGAAAATAAAAAAGCAGCGAGCGCGTCAGGCTACTGAAAGATTTGGCCGTGCGGCTAAAGTGAGCGAACTTAACAAGCGTTCGATTTTTTTTTTTTTTTTTTTTTTTTTTTTTTTTTTTTTTTTTATCGCCTCTTCGTCGCTGCTAGCTTCTCACACTTGTGGTGTGAAAGCTCGTCTCGAATCTCGGAAACCCAAGAAAACGTTGCGAATCCCGACTCGTGTTTCACCGAATTGCAGCTGGTTCAGAAATCTCTCGAGTGAAACAGTTGGGAAAAAAAAAAAAACATTGTAATTTTTATCATAAGATGGAACAAACGCGATCGCCGAAGTAATTTAACAAATAATTTACAAAATTTCATTATATTAATCAATACACTGTAAAGGAAGTTAAGAAATTTATTTTTCTTCTTTTTCTTTGCAGTCAACTTCAAAATTTCTATTTAAAATCCTTCCACGTAACAAGGTAAATTTATTTTTCCTCTTGAAAAGACTTCAAGTTAAATTGATAGTAAAGTTTGATACGTTCAATTTTTTTGTACTTTAGAATTTCTTCTTTTTTCTTTCAATAGTTTTAGAATTTCAACTTTTTTCTCTTCATCAAGTTTTCTAAGTTTGAAAAAAAAAAAAAAAAAAGATTTTGCGCGCTTTTCGTGAAATTTCGAACACCGCAACGATTGCCTGGGCTTTCCCCTCAGCCTTGGTGAAGAGGCTGAGGTGATTTGCAGATGACGATGGTTTAAATGAGGCGTACGCGCGAAGGATTGCTCGAACAACAACGGCGGTATTTTGGCGGTAATTAAACGCACCTTCTGAGCGTAACGATATCATGGGAAGAGTGCCTCGGGCTAAGCCTGGGCGGCCTTGTTTTGATCGGCGATGGTGTCGACAGCATCCTGCGGTAATTGTAAACGTATCCCGACCTGGTGTCCCATTGGAGCAGTCTCTGGCCTCCCAGGTCGCTGTTCGTGCGACGTACGTGATTGTGCCGCGACGTGCGGTTCTGCAAATCCGACTAGAACAGTCACACACGGACACTTCGTGAGATATCGCAATTAATTTGCGTGAGTAGTCCCGCTGATTAATTTGTTGCCTCGAAGACACGACACACACTATAAGCATTAATAGATACTTTCTTTCTTCGCGCAATGCTCGGAGGAATTAATATCGTAATTATATTATCAGCATTAACACGCATTGTCAGCAGAGATAAAAACTGCAGGAAAAAAACTAAAGACGAAATATGATTTTCAAAAATATAACATATTGCATGTTATGTATTTTTACACATTATATATTTTAAATTTTTGTCAGTTTAGTAGGCGTAGATAATATGAAAAAATATTTATTTTTTACTCAATTTAATTGTGATTATATATGAATTATCTATCATGCAATTATTTTTTCTTAATTTCCGAAAACGAATAAATAAAAATAATATAATATAACTCAATATATAAAATAATATAATAATACAAAATAATATAAAACAATATGAAATAGTACAATACGTATTATATAAAGAAAAATGTTAAATAAATGTTTTTTAATTTAGTAAATTGTTTTTCATAATATTCTTTAACTTTTAACCGTATTGTAAATTTTCTCCCGACCATAGAAATAACAGAGCTCGCTAACGCATTCACAAATAAATGATAATTTACACTTCACGTTCTCTGTCAATTACTGGCATTATTCTTCGCGTTCGTTAACGACGGAAGAATGGTCTTTAGTTTGGACTGATCGATTGTACTGTACATAGTGGCAGTTTAAACGCACAAAACACACACAAAATAAGTCAATTTCAAACAACTGCGAAACGATCGCGAAGTGTAACGTGAACTCTTCACATTGAGAGTTAAATCGCGAACGACCGCGTCACACGAGTTGTTCCGTATCGACTAACGAAGAGCTGTGCCGCATTTCCTCTCCTTGATATTCTGACGCTCGTGATATACGAAACGGATATCATGGAACAGTACGAATCTCTCTTTGCGAGTGTAAAATCGTATACAAAAATGACTAATGCGGACTATCAAGAGAGAGGAAGCAGTTACAGCGAGAAATACGATAAGCACGATTATCACGTTACTATTAATAACTAATCACCGTGTTTGACAGGAAGTATACTTAAAAAAGAAAACAGAAAAATTATAAACATGTAATATTTAACGTATATTAAAAGACGTCGCTTTAATATAATTATATAATTAATTATTATAATATATAGTAAAAACCAATAATCAATCATGGTTATATTAAAACAATAATAAATTATAATTATATGACTACGATTTGTCACACACATAGATATTTTTTATAATTTATTTTAATCCCAATTCAAAGACATCACAGAAGTGTTAATTTGAGCGACAAATTGTTCGTTTACACAATTTTTACACAATTTTACACAATTCTTTTTTACACAATTATGGATTAATATGTATTATTAGTACTATTGATTAATATCAGCCGGAAGCGTAAATATATACTGCCGTGCGATAAGCAAACCATGTGAGAAGCGTTAAATCACGACTGTAACAACCCGATAGATGGAAACGTAATTTACCTTCAACTTGTCAATCAGTATCTGGGTGACGAGCTCGGACTGGGGTCGCGATTTGTCGGTGACTCGCCTGCGAAGGGCCGGAGGACTGTCGGTGTCGTCGGGAATGTCGTCCGTATCATGAGATTCGGAACTGTCACCGCCACCCATCATACCGCCGCCGCTGCCCCCAGTCAACGCTCCACCAGATACCATCTACGTCAGTCGTGCGAAACATTTGCAACATGTATTACACTTCTTTCCGTCTGTCAGCGCGCGCTGACTTTTCGAGTCCAGTCAAACAGCACACTCTTCTCTTTCAACTCTTTCAAAGACGCTTTAATGTTTAAGTCGCTTTAAGACTTACAAGAATGTCTGGAAGGATTAAGACGTCTCTAAAGTCATCTAAGACATCTCGCTGGAGAAGCCACCGTCTTGAATCCTTCAGACACTCTCGAAACTTAAATTCCTATCTTCTCCATAAACTTTCATCGTTCATGTCTCACCTCGATTTGTATGCCGCTATCCCCGCTGTTGCACTTTGCGTTGCGCGCGGCTTTGTTGCCCTTCTTTCTCTCCTTGCTGCTACGCCAGACCAGCGGACCGAATCTAAACAAATTCAGTTGCAAATCGAATTTACGTAAAATCGGACTTGGTGAATTTCAAATAGATTTTTCAAAACAATTTCTGTGCAAATGTAACTTAAAAATACAAATAAAAAAAGAAAAGACCGAGAAACGAACCGGAATTTCTGGTCGTTGGACGAGTCGTCTTTGTGCTGATTGCTCTGCTCCGAAGTTACGGGCGGCGTCTCTCTACCTTCTTCGTCGTCCAGATGCCCGTCGTGATCCTCCACAGGACATTCTTCGTTGCTCTCCTTGCTGCCCTTCTTGTGAAACCTCAGCGAGAAGCTCTTACGGAATTTCTGCAGAACGCTCTCTTGCTGGCTCTGCGCGCGATGCGCAGCATTTTGATTCCCGCCGGTGGACACATTGACGACATTCGGAGAAGAGGACGGCTCTTGCAGCCTCGAGTGGCTGACCAGAGGAATCGTTGCCTCTGTCAGAGGATGCTCGGTCGTTATCCGGCTCATTCTCATGCCCTCATCTTCCTCGTCACCGGACCAATGACGACTGTCAAATGCGAACCAATCGTATTTTCTGTTTATTTATTTATCTCACCATGAATAATGGAAATAAAAGGGAATACAATTTTCTAGAATTTTCTTTATATTCCTTATTTATTTATCACGGTAATAAAAAAAAAAAACGTTCAGTCAACAAGAATTCAATTTTCTGCAAAATTCTTTTAGAATTTCTTCTCAATTCTTTTAGAAAGGTCAGAGGTCGAGATATGTTCTATTTCTCTTCGTCCTGCGCATTATTCTTAATCAATTGCAAGCCCAGTTTTGTAATTCCTATTTATTTATTTTTATCTTCTGCGGAGAGAAAGGTCAATTAGAGACAAATTAAGAAAAGAATTCAACCTCTTTTTTTTAAAGAAATTTCTAATCTCGAGAATTAGTTCTGAAATCACTAAATTCTTTTTCGTTTTCGTCCATTTTCGTTGATTCGTTTTGATCCACATAAGACGCATCGGGAATTGAAAAAGAATCCTACGATCCTTATCGACGGATTAAGATACGAAGCGTTCGGAGTTAAGACGGATCTAAACCAGATCCGACAAATTACTGACTCGATCCACTCCGAACGTGTGTTTCGAACATGTCATAAGTCAGAATTAAATATCTTACTAATTCTACATTTATTATGCACTACTGTTTTTTAGAGAAAAAAATTTTTTAAAAATGAAGAGGCATTTCTCATCTCGAAAAATTGAGATTTTATGAAATTAAAACAGAAAGAATCTCAATTTTTTGAGATAAAAAAATGTCTTTTCAATTTTTAAAATTTTTTTTTTCTAAAAATATATATACATGTAACATTTAGATTTATCTTTCAATTTAATTACAAAAAATATAGAAATTGATATAAAAAGACTTACAAAGTTTTGTGCTACAAAATACACTCAACATCAAATATCACAGAAACGAATAAATTCTTTTTCAATCCATCTCGCGCGCGTGCACACACACACACACTAGGTATTCTTCAAAATTATGACGGACTGATAGTTTCCAGTAAAAATTGATAAAAGCAACTTCTCTTCGTGAAGAGCCGTGCTACTCATGCCACGCCGAGATAAAGCCGCTCGCATAAAAATTCAGCGTCGTTTTTCACCGCGAAGGGGACTCGAGAAAGAGACGCAAGATAAATCACGGACGTGCTCGTTCGACCGAAAATGTATAGCGAGTGCACGCGGCTGACAAAGTGACTATTCTGAAAACTGAATAGCGGAAACGCGACAGCGTTCGCAAAAGAGGAAACCGGTCGAAATATTTCGCAAACACTTCGCGAATGCGAGAGCGTGGTTGCGTTAGCGTTTCGCCAAACTGCCGGCGCGGCGATTTTATTTCCTGCCGATGTCGCGCGCTTCCTTTTGCGCACTGGCAAGTGCATGAATTATTATATTTCTCATCCTCGCGTTAAATTGTAACAAATATAATCCGATAACACAAGCACGTCCCGCACGGCGCAGTAATTCTTACGCTGTAATACGGTCGTTAGAAAGCGAATGTGGACGTGTTCGTTCGTAATAGGTTGTGAGGAAATATTTAATGACGTTAATTGCGCACTTCGCGATTGGTACCTACGCGGCAAATATTACTGTATATTATTATTATGTGGGTGTTTTAATAATCTACGCTAGAGCCAGCATAGATCGTTCATTATTTAATATTGCAACGGTTTAATGAGATATCGCGTTGATATATCGGCGAGTACGACGTTCGCCATTTGAATTCTAATGATGCAATATTTACTTGAGAGAAATTAACATGAAATTAGAAATCTTTCTCGACAAAAACTTGATTGGTGCACAGTTCACGTTTATTTAATCTCTTGAAAATAATAAATGATAACAAACTAACACGTGATAATTCATTATTGATACACAATATAACAGATTGATAATATAATATTTCAAGATTGACTGATGTAATATTTCGAGATGATCGAACATAATTTTTCATATACGAACCTTGACAATTTAAAAGACTTCCTAAGAGAATTTCGACACAGAGAAGTTTCCACGTACAGACCAGAAAGACGAGCCTCGCGAAAATCTGAACGCTTTTTGGATGAGGGACACTCATTCACGACAGACAGACGTGCAATTTTCTGAGTCATTTTTAATCGGAATCACGCAACATATCACAAAGAATATTTGTCACATATACGAGCATTGTCTTTTCGTGTCAATCATTTGTTCTTCTTTCCGTTTATGTGTGTGTGTGTGTGTGTGTGAGCGTACGCGAAACCGCTTCCTTGTGCACTCTTCTATTTATCACGTCACTTATCACATGTCATCGTAAATCACGTCATCGTAAAATCCGCGATATATAAAGACAAATTAAAGCACCGTGAGAATTTAGGGACTTAAACGGAGCCGAGTTTACGTGTCACTTAATTGTGAGCCGTAAAAAAACAGATAAAATCAAAATAAAATTTTACTCCTATTAATTGTTTATAGCACAAAGCAGAAAATAATAACAAAACAATGGAAAATAACATAATAATAAAACAATCGTCCACAATCACTTCTAAAAAGCGACGTTACTTTTCAGTGATAGTAAAAAGGAGCATCTGGCAATCGTCTGTAACCGAGACACAGGAAGTGCAGTGGTCGACGTTTCAACAACAACTGAGCTCTCAGAAAGTATACAAAACGTGCGTGCGTAACACATAGATGGACCCCCACGAGGTTTTCTAGAGAAATATATTTTGGAAGGTCAGTCAGGTAAAGCGAGGGATGCGTCTTACATCCCGGTTTTTCTAGTTATTCTTTCTCTTTTTCTCTCCTTAGTTCTTTCCTTCTTTATATCGACGTGTGCCCACAAAAGATGTCACGTTTATGTGTCGTGACAGACGACTAATTCTTCGTCCTTTTTTTAATCATCAAAACGGCGCCGAGCGTTCAAAAAACACTTTGGTGTATAGATATACATCAGATACAGATGTATAAGTTAATCTAGGCCTGTGTGCGTGAAATAAAATTCCAGAAAATTCGAGAAAATTTGGACAATTTATTTTCACAGTACACATATATATACACTTCAGCACAGGTTATTCAAATTCTGATGTTATCGCAGCAGTATGGTCAGAGAAACAATTTATTTTTGTGAAGAATAGAAAACAATATCGCGTTCGATCATAAAGAATTATACTGCAGGTTTGAAAAGAAGTTGAAATATTTCAAAATATTCTCCCTATACATTTTTTTTTGAACGGAATAAAACATTTGTACAATAATACATATTTTTAGTAATGCACAAAAATAATATTCGTTAAAAGAAATATTTGTATTTTCAAAATAATTCACACACATTTTTACGCAAGTACAAAAATTTGTATATTTTTTATTTCTATATTATACTTGGAGGTACATTCTTATTTATTTTAGATGCAATATTTTTTTTTAAACTACGTACTTGATAAATTTATAAAATTTATTGAATCGCTCGTGAAATATATTTGTCAGACAAATGTGTTAAATTCTTTTTTTAAGTGTTATCGCACCAATTCTCTTCTCTCAGAATGTTTAATATTTAAAACACCGAAGAATAAACTGAAGTGGTTCTATTCACGTAGGTGCAATCCGAGAATAATTCGTCATTTATATTTCGTCGTTTTTTCGACATTATATCAAAAAAACAACACGGGGTTAATCAACGTCGGCACGATGATGGAAGATTTTCTAGAGGTCTGTTCCTCTTATCAGGATAAAAAAAAAAAAAAAAAAAAAAGAGATGAAAGCTGAGGAAGGGGACAGCTTTTCTATACAGCCCGGTAATTAAAACATCCACGCACGCAGGTATGTGGACAGGTCAAGAGTCAATGCACCCTAGGTAGGTCATTCAAAATACCTCGTAAACGTCTCCTCTTTCTGCGACACAAGATCGGCAGATTGAGGCAAAAGCTCGAAACACGCGGCAGATCACACAGCGCGATCTTTGACGCCGGCCCGCCTTTGTGTCCTATCAGCGGGACATTTTCTTCGATCATTTTTCCTTCCGAGGGTGGTCTTCTTCGAGAGTTCTTCTTCGAAGTCTCGCGGACGGTCCCGAGAGAAAAAGCATCATTTTCGCGTAACGAGTAGAGCGCGCGAAATCGGCGAACAATCGTCGGGATGAAATTGCGACTACAACATTTTGCGCTTTCAATTTGAAGTTAACTTCGTTCGTCGAGAAATCGCATCATTTCAACGTACGTATCTCGTAATTGTCCCACAAGTTCTTCGAGCTTTGTCGCGGTTTTTTTCGATTTATATTCCGCGCGCCGCGTCGCTGCAGCTTCGACGTTTCCATCCTGGGATGAAGCTGACATCCAATAAACCATTTCAGCGCGCCCCCGTTTTATCGACAAGCAAATAAAATGGTGTCAACTGACTTTTTGCCGTATATCTATACGATCTTTAATAGACTTTCACCACTTGCTCTTGTCAAATATTTGGCAAGGAATTCCAGGGGACAGGAGTACCGAGTTTGCTCGCGCGACATTTTTTGCGAGGATCGACACGAAATTGGTGTCACAAATGAAGTCATTTAGGTAGACAGTTTATCGTGCAAATATTTATATAAACGTGAAACGGAGTTTTATAATCGAAGATCATAGCTCGCTATAATAATTCGAATTAATTGAAATAGAAATTCTTGAATTATTTAGTCGATTAAATCGTCCATTATTCATTGCAACACGTTGTTTTGTACAATGAAAAATTATAATATACACATGTATCATACACATATATTTATCAAATATACACAACGTTAATGTATTCCTCTCTCTATAGTTGCAATTAAATTTTCAAGATATTAATAAATTAATTAATTGTGTAGTAGCACAAAAGTTTCGCAAGTATAGAGAATAGAATAAAATACAGAATAAAAGTCTTAACAAGCGCGTCGACAACGATGAGTCGTCAACCACGACGAAAGAACTTCTCAAGTACGTTTCAAGTGTATATCTTTCCGTTATTTCATTCCTGTGTCGCAAACTTTCGTCGAGAGTTTTTTATTACACGGGATATCTCCGATTCGAATAGCGTTTTTTTTTTTGTAAAAATTTTCACAAAAAGAAATTGACAGACAGAATTTTTATTGTCGCTGTCGCATGTCGACATGGAATATGTTCGTAACACGTTCGGACGAGATTGCTTCTATTTTTAGCGGAGTTGCACAATATATTAGACACGAACAGGGAGTCGGCAGATTTCATAAGTTAGCTACAACCCTCCAGGTGTTTATAAATGAGAGAAGAGAACCCATATCGACGGAACAGCGCGGGAGAGATCAGAATGGGAAAATTCTCACACCGTCTTCATCGTCGCGACCACCCTAGCGTCGCCCTTTCGAAGAGACCTTCGGGTTCAGAATGCAAGAGAATGCCACCAGCGACGTTTCCGAGAAAAAAAAAAAACATTCTTTGCCTTTGATTTCGCCGGGTTTGATCGCCGCAATTTTCCGCATTAAAATTGTAATTTTCGAGATCAGCGAATTCACGAAATGAATGCGCTAATTACTCTTTGCACTAATATCGAGTACGTTGTCTGACTTGTAGAAAGTTTACACGCGTAGATTATGTGGTTTAATTAATTTTACTTCATTTGCAGATGAAATAAATGCGTTTCTGTGTGACGCAGCGAATTATAAATTTCACAGAATAATATCGCGACGAGGGATAGCAGTTATTTCATGAATATTAATGTCGATTTTCAGACGATACTCGTACATACCCGTCATGATCCCTGTCCAAAAGTGCCGGCGTGCTCGAGGCTTTGATTCGCCTTTGAGCTTTGCTGAGACCGGGATTCCGCCTTCTCTCTCTCCCGGCGTGGCCGCTCGCTCTGTAATCGTGCAGAGGCTGAAACGAAATAACACACAGTCAAGTAGCAGTAAATACATCAAATTTATTCTCTCTCCGAATAGATATTTCAGAACAATATATATATATTACTCATTTCTTAACAAGAATTCAATAGACTCCGAAAGAGGTCGGCGTCTTTATCCAGCGCCGCCCGATCCAGAGGCGCGCGTAAAGGAATATATATTATCGATGACAATTGATAACCCTCCGCGCGAGAAAGTTGCGTTAGCGCCGTATCTTTCCCACGATTCGCACCAGGCACGCACGAATGCGCTTGATCATTCTCGTATCTTTGTATCGATGCCGGTTAGTGCGCTCTGGCCGGATTACCCTGTCTAATATTATATTGCTAAGTGGGTCACCCGGCAACCGGAGTTTATTTAAAATCCGCGTCACTTTTTCGCCACCTTTTAAACACGAGATTGACAAATTTCGTCCCGAAAATAAATAAAAATAAAAATAAAAATAATTTGCATTTTCACACTTTTGCGTTCGTATCAAATTTTTGCTGCTGCATAAAATTTTTTATTGCGTACTATTTATCTGTCGTATCTAGATAAATGCAAAATACTATAAATTATTACAACTTTGTTACATTTTTATTTTTTTTTATTATATATTTTACGCGCTTTTTTGAAAAAACACTATCACGTAGAATTTCGAAACGTCCGGCTTCCGATTGCGCTACGCGTGCAGAAACGCGCAGATACAACAGTCGGTTCGACACGATGGACGTTGCGAACGAACCGACACACACCGCCGTCGCTGCGGATGATGCATGTAGGTCGTTGCCAGCCGACCGCGGTACGTACATGCACACGTAGACCGCAGTCGCGTGCAGCGAGTGCATCTCGACGCGCGTCCACACACGGCCGGAGACGTCACCGGCACCGGTGCCATTATTCACGCGTCGCCGATCGAAGATCACTTCCGCGTGTAATTACGCACCTCGGTTAGAGATACGCAACGACACAAAATTTTATTTCACGACGTAGACATTATTCTCAACACTTTTACAACACGCCGCCAAAAAATTCGAGATTAATACGATGAGAATTTTGCGGAAGAAATTGAATTTCTCTCTTCCGTGCGTTCGTTGAGCCGTCGTTTTCTTACAAACCGGGGTAGGTAGAAAATTAACGATATCGGAAATGAGGGACAATGAAAAATGAACGGTTTTACGTTGCGAAGTTTGCGATGACACACGAGTTTAAGATTAATAGATTTTCACATGAAATTTCATCGACACAGCACATGGAGAATTTCGTCCTTCGCGATCGAGTTCGTACGTTTGTCTTTGTCGGTTTACTCATTAGTGCACCTGTGGACTTGGAAAATTAATTATTTCAGACGGACAATCGTACTTATATACATCGGTGTAGTATAACGCGCGCGAGGGGACCGGAAGATAAGCGGCGTCGCTTGAGGTCGGCTTAATTAAACCCGGGAATGTCTCGTACGATTAACTCGACCGTCGTATGGCAGTAAGTTTGCGGATTTACGACGGCATATGTCGCGGACAGAGTCGTTCCGCAGAGTCGTGATTTACCATATTATTGCAGCAAATCGTTACATTTCGGTGCATCGCGCGCGCATTTTCAGTTGTTCTCCGAGAAAGTTCGTTGCGCGATCGTTCTCTCGACGAAGTACGAAAAGCACAAAAATTCTTTTATTAATGTGAAAAATAAATTAAATAAAACAAAAATTAAAATACCTTGTCGAGAATTAAAAAAAAATTTTTATCTTGTAAGTAAATCAATTTAATTGCTCACACTGGGTAAAAAATATCCGCTCCTTCCCGATAGGCGAGAATTAAAGTACTTACGGAAACGGGGGCTGTGTGAGACGTGACTTCTTCGACACGATGGAGTCTGCTCGGACTAGGACTTGATCGCTGCGAATCTGGCTTACGCTGCCAAGATGTCGACTTGTTGCTGCAGCAGAAAAATAAAGTTCTCATTTATTGGGGCTCTAATTAAAACATTTTGTAAACGAGATTTATTAAAATGTATTTAACAATCGGTAATTATATTACGTTTAATTACATTGTACATGTATTTTTTACCGTTACGAGTCATCTTCGTGTATAATTCGCCGGATATTAATTACAATTATTTAAAACGTTTTAAAACTCTTTTCAATTCGCATAAAACTTCACATTTTTCGCAAATGTGACAGAATTTTGTTCGCAATCTGATGACAGGAACGATCGAAAGAATCGCATAGGTTTTCGTGCTCGCATTGCTGACGCAACTGACGTTATTTGATACGCCGAGAGCTGATACGCCGGGAGTGTGATTCAAAGACTTATTCATTCGTACGCGAGAGTCTCGCTTACGACTGCAGAATCGTAAACGTGTGAGAGAGCATCGTTATCTCGATTAATTCGCATAAGCTTATTATCGCGGTGTTATCGATATCGGATTGCAATGCGTACAGGCGCGATGCGTCGCCGTGCGGGTGATTAATCAATAATCACATCACCGCGTGTACATATGTGTGTGTGTGCGTAGGTCTTAATTAATGGGGTTGGAGAGGACCGGGGCACCGATGTAACATACGTCTCTCTCGGAGGTGCATCTCGTTATCTTAGTGGGTCGCGTGCGAGCGCACCGCAAGACCGCGCCGCAGTGAATTTCACGTAATAAAATTACGTCGAATTAATTTGCGGACTCGGTTAATAACGCGGAAAAACGGTTTTCCGCCTCGCCGCAATCGCGCATGCAGTTGACAGATAAATTTGCGTTTTGCGGATATATATATTTTGTTGCAGCCAACCGACCTACTTTCCGTTATATAAACGTTCATTCTAAAATGATACGGTTAAGTGTGATTTCAGAACGTCCCACGATCTTGGAATCTTAATGGAATTTAAATATTTTAACGATTGTTAAATACATGTATAAATCTTTTACGATACAGTGTTGTGTGCATTATATTTTCACAACTGTATAAAAAATATATATAAATTATTATATACGCGCGTTATTTTACATGCTACTGTTAATTATGAGAAGCAGAATTTTTCAATATCTATTGTGGTTTTGCAAATGTCGGCGTATAATTTATCTCGCGCTGTTATTCGAAATTTTATTTCGTGCTGTTATTGAAACAAAAAAAAATTAGCGACACGCGAGACACCGGAAAAACGTGTACAGCAAACGAAACAGAGAACAATTGTGTTATATAATCAATAAATTCGTTTTTCTCCGTCGACGGGAAGTCGTTCGATTCGATTGCGGCTTTCGCGGATGAAAGAAGAAAACAAAAAAAAAAACATTTTCGTAATAAATTACGGCGGAGCACACACGGCTTATCGTCCTGACGCGATAATGGGTGCGATGTTGTAAGTTATGGGGTCAAGGGTCGTCAGGTACGATTTGTACCTACGTTCGTTTCGTACCGATAGCTCTGCGCACAAAGACGGCGATTAATCGTTCGGATTGTCGAGAGAGACAATAATCTAGGGTTAGATTTCATACGTGTAGCGAACGTAAGTGACGTGGTTCAACTTTCTATTCGAAGCAAAACGCAAAGTGCACGCAAAATTGCAGGATGTCTGATAAAAAAAAAATCCTCGAAAATCTCAGGAAGATGTTTGCTCGTTCGAAAAAATCGGAAGATTCTCAGAAAAGTGTGTTTTGCACGCAATTATTAAAAACAAATTTTACAACTTCTTAGATAATTAATTAATTGTCAATAAAAATCAGAAAATAAGTCCAGAAAGACTTGTGCTCGAAAAGAAAAGACAGAGACGCCTTTGTGATTTAGAGAAGAAGAAATTAGACCGCAAGAGAGGGAGAGAATCGGCGGGTCAAAGAAATCGAACGAGCTCGTCAGGCTGAAGGCGCGAGACGGAATTCGAAATCACTTCGCGGTCTCGGATTTCTCACGGTGGCGCTTCGTCATATAAGCGCGCCTCGTGCAAGTCGTATTAGAAACTTGCGACGAGCATGACGTACTCATGATCGTCAAATGGTGAAAGGCGATAATTGACGCCGCGCGAACGAACGAGCGCGCTCACGCCGCCGCGCGGCCGGGAAAAGAAAAAAAAGAAAAGCAAAGAAAAAAGAAAGTTCTCAACGACGATGGCGACGATTGTGCCAATTGAAAAGGCAGGTCATACCTACCTAGAAGCGCTCGCGAGTTCATCGATTTATTCCACTTTCTACGTGCCGACCGATCGAAACCAGCGCGGCGACGTCATCGTCTTCCCTCGCGTGATAGAAACGGTCGACCGTCATCCGAAACAAAACCGACGGGATTTACTTAACCCTTTCGAAGATGAGCGACGTGTAGTTGATTTTTTCGCAAAAGATCGGTACACGATGTTGACTCTGCTCGCCGTCATGTTAACCTTCTCTTATTCTCATCCGCAGACGGGAAGGCGCGTACCGAGAGCGCAGCTTCGTCTCGGGCGAAGCTTCTAATTTTTTATTCTGTCGTGTACCGATCATAACGGAAGATTAAATCGATTGTGAAAATTAATTATAAGTTATTTATCTTGCTAAAAAGAGAGAGATTAATGGTTCAATGATTTTCTCGTGTAAGTGTCAATCAATTTGTTATATTGAGATTACATAAGAGAAGAAACAAATTGCAAACACAATTAAACATATCGTTCACGCGTGGGGGACTCGTCTATAAAAACAAATTTCAATTCAAAAAACATTAATGCGCGCGTCTTTTGTTAAAAAAAAAAAAGTGTAACGCGTTTGTTTAGAAAAATATTCGCACGAGTAAATGGAAGTAGACATTTCGAGATATCAGAAGCTTGTATCTTGGAAGCGACGTGTATCTGACGTACGTAGGATAGTGCTATTATGAAATATGACATGTTAAAGTTTGATGGATGATTACAAAAAGCGTCTCGGCACGTCTGACGGCGCGCGAGATCTAATATTTACCGTCTGTTCCGTGGAAACTACGTCACCTGCCGCACGGCACGATCGAAGGATATTGGCACATCGTGCCTGGTATACACAAGCGGAGTACCTGCCCTCGTGCGATACGTGCTCGCGGACTAGATGCACCGGATCCTTTTCCGTGCTCGCGGAAATGCGTCATTTTTGCGCCGCGTCGTGGAAAACACGGCGCAAACATCGCCGGGGGAGCAATATATCTCAAGGCTATGAAGGTTTTACGTCTAATTTGCGTTGCCATAAATGCGTTGCATCAAGATCGCATTCCCTCCCGGAGATTGAGAAACGAAAAACGGAATACTTTCATCGCCGGTTTTTTATATCTCTCCTCATTTAATTCGTTGCGCGGCAACGAATGTTTCCTACCGGACACATTAATTTATTTACAGCCGCTATTTATTTACATACATAGCTTGCGTTTTCTCTTTTCTCGTCGTTTACATTTTATATATCGTCGTTTATATTTTATATAAATCTATGTTTATTTAGTTACACTGTGGAATCTGATCAAAATCTCTTTCATACAAATCTTGATTATATCTTTTAGAGACACCACAAAAAACGAGACTGTTATTTTAATGACGTGATATTAATAAAAAACGGCAGTATTAATTAAATTAATTATAATTTTTATATATGTACATAAATTCTATTTTCAAAGAAAGAACTATTTTTCTTCTTTATTTCTTCTCCGCATATTTTCCACTTTCGTCTACTCTAAAGATAAACGCGAAATTTTCCTTACAGAGTGTGGTACAACCTCAGCGAATAAAATTCTCTTTTTCACCGTAACTCTTTTTACGAAGTAACTTTACGAAGAAAAGGATTGATGTAATTCTCTTAGCCTCGGTTTCTATCGCGCATATCGAAGCGCAGCAGACTCGCCCGGGGCGCCAAAATACCAGGATCGGCCCTTTTATGTGTGGGTGTGCTCACACGCTGGTGGGCAATAACCGGTCGTAAAATCTTACCGGTTTCGCAATGCGGCTCCCCGCGGCTCCGCAGCTGCGTCTTATGAATGTAACGTAGTTGGTACGGAAGTTTTTCTCTCGTCTATACTTGTGCCCTCGTGTAAAGAGAGACGCGCGCGCACGCGCGGATTCCAGCAGATGAATACACGATTTTTCCCTTTCAGCGGACACACCCCGTCGCATTAAACTGATGTAAGATCCACGTTATGTATGATCGTTTTATCGGTGCTTGCAACGACTGCTGACCGTCGTAACGCCCATAGTAATTCGCACAACATATCACTCTCCGACTTGTGAAAGACGCTTCCGCACAGAAGAAAATACCGTTACAAAACTATTAAAAGATTTCATGTAATAACTGGAGTTGAATAATGTTCAATGTTGCCTGTATACAATGTATGCAATTTATTTGAAAAGTATAGTTTTGTCTCTTTTCAAGTTTTAACGAGAATCTCTAAGAGATCTAACGAGAATATAATATAGTACGTATATATTAAATATATTTTTTATAAAGAATATAAAATATAAAAATGAGAAAAAATATCCATATGATATATTTAAATATTTTATTATATGTGTTATATTATATAATTATATGTAATATGTGTGTGTGTGTGAAAGAGAAAAATTTTCCACAGTGGATGGTAATCACAATTATTTACGATTATGCGTAAATACGACTTGAAAATATGTCTTAATTAAAAGTGCGAGATCAAGTAAAATTAAAATTAATTAGCATATAATTTACAACTCGGTACCCACGGTAGCTCCGCGTCCACACGAAATGCGCATATGTTTGCTCGGTAAATTCTCGCTTTTCGCGTTCTCTCTCGTGTTAAAAGAATTGCTTAATAGCCACTGTATGCGCTACCACGCTGTTTGTCGGATGAATATATACATCGCACGTGCCATAAAAGGTTCTTACACATTTGGTAAATTATCGAATCGTTAAATCATTCACAAAGCCGCGTTGCGTCGCGCCGCGCTCCGGCGGTTTCTCTTTTTTTTTTTCCCCCGGCATTTTCAAGGATTCAGAGGACTTTCGCAACTCGCGCGAACGCTGAAATGGGATTATCGGCGTTTATCGATTCGTTGTTAATAACTCGCGTTGGTCCGTACATTAAACGCGGTCGTTTGCCGACGTTCGCATCGCCGAAACCCTTTCTCGGCTATTATATGCACAGTTTATGCGCCGGAGCGCACATGAAGCCCGGATGTTGGCGACTCCTCTTTCCGCCTATTGTGAGTTTCGTATCTACTCGCGTGTCACGGTGTCTCGTTGTCACTGACTTTGCATAATCCGCGAAATCGCGTAGAATTTGCGCCATGCAAGTCAAGTTGACTCTTACCAGCAGTTGTGAAAATGTAAAATATAAGTATTGTGTGCGAATACTGTAATGTTATTTTATCATTGCTTTTTTTACGCGTAAATACGTGACTCTTCGTTTCTCTTTAAAGAGATAAACCGTTAATAGTTAATAATAATCAAGTCGACCGAATAAATCAAACTGAAGATACCGATGTTAAAAAAATAATTCACGAATGACATCGAAATTCGAACCAGAATCTCTAAATATTAGCTTCGTGCCGAGAACTCAAAAGGCAATCATATTTATTTATAAATCTACATATTATAGAATATAGATGATATATTGTGAAGAAACATTGTACGATCAATGAAGAATTATATATACATATTCACAATTACAGAGATAAGAGGATTACGGCAAATGTGTATAATATTGTGGTGTAACATCTAGAATAAAATATTTATAGTCGACCGCGACCTGTTTTTTTTTTTTTTTTTTTATTCTCCTCATAAATCCACAGCAGGTTTGGTCGCGACGCGGTCGTAAATCGAATGACGTTTTCTCGATTTACCTCAACGTCCACCGATAAAGAGAGATTTTGTAGACCATAAAAAATCGATTCTAAAGCCGCGTTTGTGTATGCACGTTCAACGCACATAGTCAATTCACGTGCTCTCTGTGTGTGCGATCGGTCGTTCCAAAGTGAGATTTTCAATTTTCATTTTTTGCGCGAAAAAACGTTGGAATTTAAGTTTAAAATATTAATTCCCATCGAGACGGGCATTGTTCATGTAAGTGTTCCGCGTGAAATAAATGCGCGAGTTATATTCTCGTGAACTGAAGCAAAGGTGTTTAATTTATAACAGTAACCCATAATAGAGGAGAAAAAGTTTCTCAGTTTCGTACAAACGTGAAAAACTGGAATAAACTTTAAAATATAAACGACGCTTTTATAAAACTGAAATTAGTATTATTCTAAATTAAGAGCTTTTGAAAATTATCTTTTCAACACTTTAAATGTAAAAAAACTAATAATATATGTACAAAAATAAATATAAAATAATATACATACTTTTCTTCATTAAAATCTGAAATATTTAATCGCACGTTTCTCCATCGCTTACTTACAGATATGATATCGATTAATATTAATCTTTATATAAATCTTCCGCACATTTCCGCGGAATTTTTCAAAAAGTCGAGAGATCGGCTGATTTATGTAACCGTAGAATCACCTGCGAGACGAAGAGACCGCCCGAAGGGACAAACGACGTCGCTGGGTGGTCGGTGGGATACATAAAGTCCGCCCCGCGTTCGCAGAACACATTTGCGACGAGACTGTATATATACCTATTGATATATGATTCCGCCTTTTGTCGACGAACTCTTCTTTATCTTCCTCGTCTTGTCTTATTTTCTTTATCTTCTGTCCGCCGCCGCTCTCGGCGTCGCCGCTACAATAAATCATAAGTTTAAAGTGATGCACCGAGGTTTGGCCCTCACGGGAATGCACCACAATGCGGAGTTACGTGGCACGCAAAGGGAATTACATTTTGACGGCTTTGAGCGATAAAACGAAACAATAATCCCTTGCAATTTATTACAAAAAATAGTATAAATTTCAATCAGTTTATTTTGTAAAATTGTTTTTCATTATTTATCGAGTGCGAACGGTTTGAATCTCTCGTCGAGAGACCAGTTAGAGACGTAGTCTCGCACCTATTACGTAGGTAGTCCGCGGAGACGCAGTTCTCAGTTGAAAATTTAAGGTCTGGAAGCTTTTTAACAGAAGAGCACCTACTATCGCGGAGAAAGTATCGACCGCGTATAATCGAGGATATTAAACGTGGAACGTTCCACGAGCGAGTTTCGAGATGCGTTTCCTCCGCGGCCGGATAACACATTCCGGCAGCGGAGGTGGTTCCGAGAGGATGCATGTCCCGTGAATACGCGTCTCGCGTGAAAGCCGATACGGTCCCCTCCCCCCACGCGATGCGTGACCCTACTCGCTACACGGCTATTGAATTTCAATTTGCGATATCGCTGTCTAATTAATACGATCCTCCTCTGTATGTGCGTACACGTTTCTCGCGTCTGTACCACCCGTGACTCTCGAGCTCTTCCGAGCCTCTGGAAAATCTATTAATTCGTTCCCACGAATTGGCCGTTCCAACACGTTCCGCAAATACATTCGTTCGCGCGTGACACACATTCGTCGCGATCTTGCGATTTTCAATGCGACAAGCAAACAGTTTGCTAGTAAATGTGAAAATTTCTATCTTGATGATTTGATCAAAACACCATCTCTCTTCCATCTTTTCTCTCGTCGGTTTTCTACACTTTTTTTTTCATTTATTTCTATCAATTTCGATGAAAGAGACTTCGAAGATGCGGCCAATGCGGCTGGATTTTAACGGCAGAAAATTAAAACAATCAGAAATTGTTTCAAGCGAAGATTACGTATGAATCTTTTGACTTCTCTTCCTGTTATCGAATGCTTCAGAAAACCAGACTGAACATTGTCGAACATACAGCTCGCGAGTTGATTTATGCACAACGAATCCCAGGTTAATTCTTGTGTTAGAACAAGAACGACGGTTAAGTCGGATTTTAACGTCCGGCTGAAAGTCGAGGAGAGACTTATCAAAGTGCAGATATGTATGTAGAATCTCTGGTGTATCTATCTCACATGTTCAGCTTCCCAGAGACCAACTTTCGCGGTTTCCTCAAACTTTGTAATGGTTTTACCGAATGAAATCTCCGTGCTAAGCGGATTAATAGCACGGATCCGTGGACCGGATCATGCTTAGCGGAAGTTGGCTATTCCCCAGTGGAATAAGAGGCGGAGAATGTTATTTTGCTTGTGAAGTGTAACAGTTTTGGGAACTAAACGGCATCTCTAATCTCGCGTGTATGCAAATTAATTTACTATTATAAAATTATTAATAATAATTATTATATATATTATGCAACATTATTTTTAATACAAGTATTAATTATTGGATATTATTTTTAATTATATATATCAACAATATATTAATTTTTTATTAATATTAAGCAAATATAATTATTCAGTATTGTATCACACATATATATTTCCATAATTTTTAATATATTTAATTTTACAACATTTTTTAAGAATATTACAAAATAAATTTTACGCTCCTCGCGTACGTTTCCTAAGCCACGTATCAGGAAAAGAGAAATAACGGCGACATAAAGTCTGTACAAGGGAAACAGATCGCGTTTCCATAACATGACATCGAGGCCGGGAACAAATCAGTGTTAACTTCTTTTATTGTTACATATTTGCGCAAAATCGATAACCGGGTCGTTTCTCGATGGGGCAAGGAATCGCGAAGGAATCCGCGTCATGCGCAACTCGACAAATATATCGACTTAAATATGGCGAAATTCGATCTACATAGAAGTGATACGTTACCGTGTTACAATAAAGCTCTGATTGCGACAAAGAGACTGCGAGCGTATTACAAACCGAGACACGTGCGGTCGTACTTAAACAAACGTGACGCAGTTACCCGTGTCTTTTTTTTTTTTTTTTTTTTTAAATTCTCTCTGGATACTTTATCGTCAGCTCATTCCTATCTGAATATTCAAAGTCCGTGCTTTCGTAACACAGCGTTCGTATATAAGACTTTCGTATCGCATAGCTTTTCGTATATATTTTCGTAATTTTTGTATTTCGTGTCCCTCCGAGGACATCTGACGTAACAAGAAGAAAACTTTCTTAATTCTGGCGCCGTGATATATTTGCACAGACGCGTTTCTTTCTCGCTTTCAACGCTCTCGCCGCGAGAGATTGTCGTCGTACATTTAAATACGTACGTTCATTTCATCATCGCTCGGCGGTTATTACGCAAGAACGGTTTTTAATTTGAGATTTCAGTGTTAAGTAGAAAAGTCGAGTCGTCCGTCGAGCCGAAGAGCAAACGTTTTACGGGCGACTGCGGATGATTTGCAACGGCGGGTTCATTGTCGTGACAATGAAGAGCGACGACAAACGAACGAAGAAAAGAAGTGGAGAAAGAAACAAGAAGAGGCGTGAAAGTCTCGGACGAGGTAATAAAAGAAATGTTGAAAAGAAGCGAATAACCGAGCGAGTTCCAATGTCAATGCTGGGAATCACGACGTAATATAAAGCAAAATGGTTATTCCCAAGCCACAAATATGTTCAAACGAAACAAGTTAACAAATTAATTTTCAAAATATAATTCTGTATAGATTTTAATTAATGTGAAAAATTGTATATTAAAATTTATTTACATTTTCGCGCAAAAAAATTAATTAATTTCTAAAATATAATATCGCAGATTTATCTCATCTGTTTTTGTTTTTTTTTTCTCTCTCTAAATACCATTCCAAAACTCATAATCCGCGCGACAATGTAAGATAACGAAGTGGCCCGCCGATACTTCAATAAAGGGAAAAGAGAATAATATAAGAGCCTAACAATGAATGGCGAATCGTGAATGGAATAATAGTTGCGGCCGCATGACAATGGGATTCTTATATTCTTATTAGCAGACCGTTCCAAAAGGAAGGAAACATGAAATGTCGGTTTAAAAACGCGAGACACGAGCTGTCTTCTATAATAATTTATCAGAACGACACGGCACTTTTCGCTGAATACAAACGACGTACGTAAACGGCGATGGCACGCGCCGGAAACCTGTCGCGACGTCAATGAGTCCCGACCGTGTGTTCGATGTATATCCTGCGAGACAAAACTCCCACCTTCGCTGAAAACGCACCTCGTTCGATTCATTAGAGAGAAAATTCACTCATCGTCCGACTCGTCGTTAGCTTTTGTTTGCTCGATGTCTTTGAAATCTTGCGTGTACGAGTCAAAAGAAACAAACTCGATCGTTATTTTTAGTTTAAACAAAAACTTGTTACTTCCGCTATTTGCGCGTAGCAGACAGAGAATATCAAAACGAACAAAACACCAGAGTGAACAACAAATTTATCACGGGTTACCACGAGGCTCAAGTATCTCTTTTAATGCGGACCTTTTAATACACGACGATTCGTCCCATTAGAAGACGCGTTTTGCGGAGAACCGAGCGAAGTGTGAGCGTTCGAACTATCCCAATTTCGATATTCGCCTCTTCGTCTGGCCGGTGCTTATCCCGGGGATAAACTGCGCATAATAACAATCCCACGACCATCCAGCGCCTCATCATCGTGATCTACAGATCGTCCGCGTTTGCGCGTCCGAGAGAACCGCGCGAGAATTATCCTTCCCGCGAGGAATTGGCCCTTTTCTCTCTCGCCGCAATTACCTTCAATTTCTGTAACAAGAGAAACGAATATTCCGCGCCTATTTTCGTAAACACACGAATATTACTTCATTATTGCGAATACGTATAATTAGACGCGACGATCGCTAATAACAAAGTCCGTCGCTCTCTTAAAACGCACGGGGGTGATAATTGCAACCGGCCGGCCGGCCTCCTGGCGAAAGTTCCCATGCGTGCGCTCTCAGGTGGGTACACATGTCTGCACGCATATCTCTGCATATCTGCGCACATTCGGCCGGCTGGTAGCCGCAAATGATTCCACAGCGGGATGCAGCCGCGCATGCATGTTGCACATCCGCTTTTATATATTTAAATCTCTAAAAGTGTATCGTTATCTCGCGTAAGTATCTCGCAAGGAATATACGGAGATGTGCAATAATTTCCGTACGGAGAAAATCTGGATTTTTTAAAATTATTATAAAAAAACGTAAAATATAATCTTGTTATTTTTTTTTTTTTCGTCTAAAACTTTGTAAAAAAAAATTAGTTTCAAAAAATTTCTACTGCTTCAAATTTCCGGGTTTTATCGACGAGAGAGAAAAATCCTTGAAATTTACGTTCTATTATTTCGGCGTAGCATGATGAAGTGTAATTATTTCACAATACAATTACAGGAATGACAGGAATTCAAAGACTGAGAACAGAAACGAAAGATGATTGATTTCTTCTTTACATGCCGGCGCGACAATTTTTCAGACATCCGTAACTGTCTCTGCAAAATGTTGGCAGCTGGTATGCAACTAAATGAGGTCCATCTGGACCGGTTTCGGTCGTGCATCTGGACAAACAGGTCCGCGAAAAGAAGATTCCGAAGAAAATGAGGAATACGTGTAACTATTTGAGATGGACGGGAATGATGAAATAATTAATAATTAATATATAGAAATAACAAGTACGTGTTCACATTTAGATTTTCTCTCCAAGGTTTTCCTCACGAAAAAAAATTTTTTTAATATTTATAAATATATTTTAATGCAAAAACATTTTCTCTCACACATCTCTCATATTTCAAACATATGTCGAACTTATATAAAAACTTTAGGTATAGTTAAAATTTACGGCGTATAATAAAACTTTTTTTGAAGGTTTTTCAAAGCGCGATAGATGTGCGACGCACGTGCTCGCTCATGTTTTCTACTTATACTTCTCCAACCCCCTTTTTTTTTTTTAAGTTCATCTTACGATATCGGAAACGCCCGAGCATGTCCGGCAGCTGTCGCGTGGCCGCGCGGCAAAAGCACATCTGCTGGTCGATGCAAGTCCTGCCGGTTCCTTCACCCGAGCTGTCCTTAAGGACTTTCGTTCTTTTTACCTTTTTTCCTGTTATTATTTCGCCGCGATCTGATCGATTCACATCCCTTGAATTCACTTGATCTCGGCGAACATCTGCCGAGTCTGAAAGGGTTTTCTGCTCGATTCTCGGCACGAATGTAGGAACGAACTGCCTTTTCAGAGTCGACCTTTATTACTCTAAGATGTTTTGAAGATTCGAACGTGGCAGAAGTATGTATGTATGCCAATTCCTTTGAACGAAGCGGTCAATAATTCGATATTCGCGCACTTATATAAGCACAAACCTCACTCTGCTCTTATTATCGTCGTCTTCAATCATATCATTATGTGTAGCCGTTCAAAAGTGGACAACAATGTTCCAGAATAGAAAAGCTTGACCTCTCTATTTTTAGCTCTGCATGCAACGCTTATCGCGTTACTGACGCTCGACTCTCCCATTTTGATGTTACAATGTGTGTTCAGCTAACTATTGCGTCAGAAAGTCATAAAGTTCTTCTTCCAAGAAGATATTGGAAAATCTGTTTTATCTCTCTCTCTCTCGAAAACGCGTTCGAAAGATTAAGAAAGTTCTCTCCCGATTGAAAATTTGAGAAAAATAAGAAGGTAACATTCCTTGAAGAATGTTACCTTCCTCAAACAAGTTCTGAAAATTTCCTAAAATTCGAGGAAACGGCGATTTTAAATTAAAAATTCCTTTTATGAGAAAGAGACGCGCGTATGTCGGCGCAGGTCACCTGCTTAATGCAAATTAGACGTCGCGATTACTGAGAGAAACGTTTGCGAAAAGCTTAATGGCGTGCTCGATTCATGGCCTACGACAACTTTCATAATTCACACGAGCAAGTGGAGCAGCAACAGAAATCGATACCGAACGGCCGCCATAACGGTCAAGGAGGGTCGGCGACCTTGTCAGGAAGCAGGAATCGATACTATCCGCTCGGTATCGGATAATATAAAACGAGCGAAAATACAATGTAAACGCGCGATTGTCAAGCGTGATATTTCATATCGTGTTACCTTTGCAAGGACACACATCTTTCATTTATAGACTTTCCAATTAACCCGAACACGTTGTGTGTGTTTTGCGATGTGTAATTTCCGGATTATCTACATCCAATTGGTCGGGGACAACAAGATCGTTGAATTTATTGACAAGTCTTTGATTTCTCAAATATTAAAAATTTTCAGTTTCTACAACGTTGGAGCTTTGTTTTCAAAGAAAATCCACATATTCTCTTTCTCTCGAATTGTTATTTGAATTGTATTTTGAATTCTTCGAATTCACACAGAATCCCCGCACTCCCTCTTCTCGAGATACTTTTCCGAGATTCTCCTTTCCGACGCTTTTATTCGGCCGCGCAATGATCGGGCGTACGTGTACATTAATCTTCATGCGTCATGCAAAACGTCCCACGCGCGATCGCGTGCATTCGCATAACCCGACGACTTTGGAGTAGCAAGAGTGCGTTGACTGCCGTGTACACTACGAATCGCATTTGCATAGTTAATTCGTCGTAAGAGGGAAATGGCACCGTCCACGTTATCAGGAAGCGCATTGCACGGCACGTTACATGCGAATCTTGATATTCGACTAAGTTCTGCTTCGTTACATCTCGTACGCGCTCTATTGTGCGTACGAGATAACTTATCTCATACAGAGAGTTTTGTTTTACATTCAATTTATAATCAAAACTACATTATTGAATATAAACTTGAAAAAATAAAAAAATGCATTTTCGTGCTTAATCATCGATTTAAATTGTGCGTGTTAAACTTACGTAAAAGTTACACATTAACTTATATTAAATTTATAAAAAACAATTTACAACAAATTTTTGTCACGTGGTCAGAAACAATCGCATTTTTAAACGTTCGAGAAAAAAATATTTTTTTGAAAAATTTCTGAGAGCGTTCACAAACATCATCGTTACACGATCGAATGATTTGCTGTTGTACACGAGAGACGCAACACACACACAGACACACACATATTGCCACGCGTCCACGTGCACTTGTCCGGATGTGCGCGCGAAATTATAGGTCGTCATAATCTCGCAGGTAACTGACGTTTTCGCCGCGGGATAATATGATTATCCTGTCGATACAACGCACAGCTGAATTGCACGTAGAATTGCACGCTCGTTTTTGCGCGATTACCTCCCCCGGTGCATTAATTGCATACACACAACGTTTTCAAGTTCGCCTGCTGAGCATTCAAGATACACGATTGCATAAACGATAGAACGTATAGTATTGCCGAGAAATATCTCGCATAGACTTTTGAGAAAATTGTGTGTATTTAAAAAAATAAAGATATAATTTGTTTACAAGCGACTCCCTTTAAAATACACGCATGTAAATGTAAATCATGCGGACGAGAAGTGGACACTGACGATGTTAAATTTGCTGTCGAATTCGAAACGCGCGCGCAAACAGTTCTGTAATATACATATGTACATTGAAACTTTATGTATAGAAACGAATAAACACATTATCAGAGAAAGAGGAAAAGGTAGGAGAGGAGGAGTAGGAGAGGAAGCTAAAATTGGCAGAGTGCATAGAAATTTCGTGAGATGAAAGGAGAGACTCAAAGACGGGGGAGGACTCAGAACCCGCTTTCAATCGAGACAATTTGAATCAAATTGGAGCGTAATTGCGGTTAGATTGTTCGATTTCGACGTTCTATCTCGGCTCCAGAATTCTATATATAACGCGCATTTCCGCGAGAAAATCCGCGGAATTCCACGAGATTGACGCCCACCGCGTTATTCCGTAGCAAATTTCCGTCGAGGCATTATGTATAGCATTATAACGCCACTTTTCATTATCCGTTATTCATATTATATTCGCTAATGCGTTAAGAAGTTTTAGAAAGTCGGGAGAAAAAGAGAGCGCGGTAGAATATAATGTACAGCGTCGAAATTAAATAAAAACGCGAAACACTCACGCTTCAACGTACGACGATAATAAAGTGAGATCGTAGATTGCGCAGCACCCACGTACAACGCGCGCAAACAGCGATTTAGTGTAATTTGTTGACATTGCCCTTTGATAGAACGCGCAAAGAAAAAAGCGCAACGAAAATTGCAGTAGCTGCGGTAGATATATAATATTTTAATCAATTATCGTTAACTAGCACGTCGCAAATATGATTTACAATTACAGAGTTTCTCTCAAATACTCAGGCATCTCTTTGGTCGTATCGATTTCACCGGACCTAATATGGTCATCTTATCACCGCATAAAGAAATGATGCCGCGGCAATCAAGCGGAATTTTTTTAGTTTGAATTTCCAGGAAGAAATTGAGAGCCTAAATATATACGTCGCGCTGTCTAAAAACTTCAATTGAAGTTATCTCTTCCAGACAGATCGTTTCATCGGTAAAAACATTGTTTGAACGAGATTATTAATCAGATTTTAAACAAAAATTTTCTCAGACCAGTTTAACATTAATTATTTGATATTATGAAAATAGCTAATTATATATGTGTATATATTAGATATTATTTATTAAAAGACGAAAGAATATGAGGATCTTTTTATTCTCACGGCATGCGTTGAGAGGCGCGCGACGTCGTCAACATTCAAAGCTTAGCACGAAAATTGAGGATCGCTTGAAATTCTAGGAAATCGATATCTCGAGTCACGTTACCGCCTGCAGTTAGTTGATGCACGACAGATTGACTAGCACAAACTTACTAACTGTCGTTAGCGGTCAGAGACGTGCGTTAAGTAGCCAGCGCACTTAATGTAATTACTTTCCAGCCGCTGCGTTATCAGGACGGATATATAATAAGTACGTTCGCGTAAGTCTCAAATAAAAAGCCATTTTTGCGTAAGGCGCTTTGATATAAATATCTGATAACGAGACACGATCGATCAAGTACGATCAAAACGATTCGGCGATTCTTTCTGTCGGAAATAATTGGACCCGATAATTGCGCTTTGTTGAAGCCACTCGATAAATACAAGAGAGATGATTGATAAGTACTCGAAAAGACGTTTATAGCGACTGTAGTATCTATCGACTATATAAATTACAGTGAAAAATAAAGATTTTAATCCGATAAATTTATTTTCAACTCGATAAATTGTCCGCCTTTTTGCTTCGGATACTTATCAATCGCTCCTTCGTAAGGATTTACAAAGAAATTTATGCTTATTACTAAATATAGATTTTCTATTTGCTGGATCGTTTTAACCGTTCCGGTAATGAGACATCTCGTGTTTCTTCAAGTATATAAAAAAAAAAAAAAAAAAACTGAACACAATCTGAAATAAATAAGTAATCTGAGAAACAATCGTAATTTTTCTCATTCGCGACATCGGTTAAAAGGCAGAGAAAGGTGGTTGCAAATTAAACGTGTCAAAAATTTGAAAGACCTCGGCGGAATTGATCGACACCCACGTGGGGCTTTGTGTATATACCCACGTCGATAGAGATATAAACGGACAGATCGATTACGAAACGAAGCGTTCAGCATCGATATCGATATATATACGTATATACATATGTATGTATACATAGAATACACATATGTATCGCGTTCGCGGTAAACATATCAAACGATCGTCCATACGACGATGCAACCAGAGCGAGAGACTTTGCGGTTAATTAATATAGAATTAATTTGCTGCAGGGAGTCGCAAGCAACAAAAGCACAACTGTGCACGCTTATGTCTAATTTGCGACTCTGTTTTAATTAGTCAGCATACTTTGCGATTTCGTGTGAACGAACTCGCGATAGCAACGCGGTGGAACGGGGTCGTGTCTCGAATCTAAAAGTTTCTAGCGCCACAATGTATAATTTCCTTCCTATCAGCGTGACGCAAACGTCGCTGTGCCGAAGCGCGTGCTTCAATTAACCATAAAGATTTTACGAGCGTTAATAAACACGATCAGAAACCTATTTCTCTCGGACAAAAATACATGCCTTTTTTGCCAGACGGAAGCACATCAAGGGAACAAAGTATTTAATTGTTCTCGCAAACTGCTTTAGGTAAAAAAAAAAATTTGATTACTCTGTTAATAGAGAAAAAAATGCTCTTTAATAAATGCATATGTCAAAAACAAATTTTATCCAATTGTTAATAATTAATTAAAAATTAAAATTATGTAAAACTAAAACTTTGAATTATCGTATATTAAGTATATATTTTACTCAATTGTTGACTTGAAAATAAAATTTCCGAATCATTAGAAGCACCAGTGTGTTCAGTGTTTTTTTTTTCAATCAAATAAATAATTTATTACAAACAATTTCGTGTACAGAATTCGCTTCAACTTCCGATATTTTGAATTCTCGCCACAATCTTTTCACAAGAAATCAAAATTAGATTCTGATTGAGATATTGTCTACTAGATCAAACATAGGAGCAACTAGGCGCAAAAGTTACGACGTACCAGGACGAATTCACTTTTCCTTTCGCTGGTATTCGCGAGGAGGGTATCTCTGACGGAGACACACCCTTTTCACGCGGAAAGGTAGAGCACCAATCGGATATTGCGGACACAAAGCGGTATAATTATACGCGGTCTGATTGCGTTCTTCCTACTGCATGTCTTAAAACGCGATCGCTAAGGAAGACTTGTGGTGGCAATATAAGCGCCAGGAATGCTGCCGTCGGCGTCGTTAACTTTAACGATGTCGAGTCTAAGAATTTCCGTGAAAGACGTTCGACGATCTTAATTTCCACGTGAAAACGTCCTCACGATATCGTTCATTCGCATTCGCGAAACGTGCAAATACGATCGTTTTCATTTACGCAAGAAATGAATGAGTAAAAAAAGAAAAATGAATCGGATCGTGATTCGCGTGAAAAAGCGGAAGCTCAAATGAATGAAAATTCATCCTTCGAAATTGGCGCTAAGTACCTCCCTCATTCGGAAATTGATTTATGAATTTAATTTGAACTTTTTTGCATTTGAATCGCGCTTTTCTGATCAATACTTATTTTCGATCCAAAGAGAAATACGCGGAATATTGCAATGTTAAAATTGTAATATAAAAAATTTTTTTAATACAATTAATATTTTCAGTAATTACGAGAAATTCCTGCGACTTCTATTCGGCAACCAATTAGGTCCTGAATTCTAATTAATCTTTTCGAATTGTTTGACGTGTGCAAATGAAGAGAAATGTTCTTTGATCTGACGGAACATACGCGTTCCTGGTTCGGGAACCTGCAGAATTCGGATGCGGATTTGTTAGCACTACGTTAATTGCCAAACGAGAGACAATAGAGAGGAAATAAAAGAGAGAAAGATAGAGAGGAAGAGGGAGAGGAAGAGAGAGAACCGCTGTAACTGACGCCGATCGCAAATCTACGTGGGCGAAAACGTTCTTCGAACGGGGCACTGTAAACACACAGTGCCGACGTCTCGTCAGCGATGTGCTTCGTTAACGGATTTTAAATAATCAACGTTTATTTTTGCGTTCGTCTCACGAGTTCGTTACTGCACATCCTACAGTTTGCTCAAAAAATATTCGTCGTGATTTTTCCGATCGCATTGGATTCAAAGTATATATTAAATTTTATTTTTTCGCGATACATAGATCGCGTTTACGGAAGAAAGCAACAGGATTTTAGAAATCCGATGTCGTCTTTCGTGAAAAAGGGAAAATTAGATTGTCGATGATATCGGCGGAAATTTTGTCGTATATCTCCTCGCGCAACAATTGCGCGTCAAAAGAGAAAGCAGAAAAAAAAGGGGAAAACTCCGAATCGTTGTGGTGTACCAGGAATCTCGTAGGATTCTTGTGGCTTCCGGTAACGATATTATCTCGACGTAGCGCGACGACTGCGTGATAACGCGTGGGCGATACGACGATACGCCCTTTCGGAGGAACAATAGCGAATTCGCTCGCAGCTTGCGACAGAAACTTTTAATAAATCGAATTGAAAGTTCTCGCGCTGAAAAAGTTTTCTAACATGCTGCCAATTTGACTCATCTTCTTTGTGGCACAAATTAGCAGCATACTATGTTTCTTTATATTTTAAATCAATTAATAAATCAATTAGTTTATTTTGCCGATTCTTCAGACAACTCAGAAATCATGTTTGTTGATTAAAATCTCAAATATATGATTTTTCATATAAAATTATAAGATAAATTTCAATAGAAGAAAAGATTATTATATATATTTAACAAGATTAAAATTAACTTTTATATTGTATGAGAAAATAAAGATCTAAAAAGGTAAAGACTTAGCATAATTAAAAAAAAATAAAAGAAGAGCTCGAGTATACTCGAGCAATTCGCTTTCAAGCTCACATCAATGGAAACTGCTCATCAAACGATATGAAATTCTTTGCTAAGTAATATGTAGTTTCTCAAGTTCGCAATAAGTTCCTCGTCTAGTTAATGTCAATTCTTCGCCGTATTGCGTGCATGTCATTGACAGCATGAATATAGATTAGCGCTGCGCGCACTTTGAGCACCACCTCTTCGTCGGCGGGTACTTCGCTGCAAATTGTCGGTGCAAATATCGTCACGCTGTACGTGTATAGTCGCCGACGACGACGCAACGAGGTGCTTATTAAATTCCCGTCATAAATCTTTATTAAGTTTCCCAGAAACTTGCGCGAGAGAGAGACGATAATTTTCCCTCTGTGCACCGTGCCCTCTCGGAAAACGAACGTCGTAGTTTCGAAGAATGATCGAGGGTGACAAAGTCTTTTAACAATCGCCTTCCCGATCTATCGAGAAAAAGGAGATTCTTCGGAAGAGAGGAGAGAAGCGAAGAGGACGCAACAAGGACCATCCCCTCGAGTTTCGAGGGTTCTTGTAAAATTCTTCGCGTGAAGCTGTGCTACTGTGTTACGGATATACGCTTCACTATGCCGCGCATACAATTCGGTCACGATTCCTCTTCGAAAGTTTAACGTTCCACCGTTCGTCCTCTTATTTACCCCTTTGACTACATTCGGATAGCAATTACTGACAATTACCGGAAGCGAAACGGGAGTGGCCGTCCGGTTTCTCTTCTTTTGCTCTCGGTTTTTGTTTTAATCCGTACTGACAGTTCAAAGGCTCTTCAGCAAGAAATAACTCAAATACTGAGAAAAAAGATTACGAATAATATTTTAATTACATATATATATATTAGTTATATATTTTTTCTATTTAAAGTATATATAACTATATAAAGTATATGTACATAACACAAAATTACAATTTAATTTTATAATTTAATATTTTTCTTATATTAATTTTTACATTCCAATTTAGGCCGTTTTATAAGTTTAAAAATTTTACACAAATATGTGCGTTATTCGTGTATCTTCGATAATCTTGAATAAATCGAGAAGTCGATTAGAATAAAACTTGTTTGTGTGTATTATTTTAAATACTGTATCTCTCTAGAGAGAGAGAAAAATATATACTTTTACTTATAAGTTCATATGTATAAAAAAATATTATATACATTTATTTACAAAAAAAATTAACTTATATCAACAAATAATTCATCACTTTCAATCATTGATTTCTTAAATCGAAGTTTAACAACAGATTCAGTTGACATCTTCGTTATGTTGTCATTGTGTCTTATCACGAGATGTCTCGGGGGTTATCGAGAGGGACGTACCCACGTTGTGCATTAGAACGAGCCGGATATACGTGTCTAGCAGCGTGCGTATGTCGTGCGTGACGACGGCGAGAGACAGTGAATGGTCACCGACCACCATGAGAAGGATGTGGTTAGTCCCCACCAGTTTCGTGTTTCGCGCGAAGGTGAAACTTCGGACCACATACGTGCACACACGCTCGCGATAACTAACGCGCCGGCTGGTGCGCTTCTTCTTCCGCTGCTTTCTTTCATGATGTGTCTTATAATAGAAATGCAATTCAATGAGAATTATGTAAGACATATCTATTGTATAAAATTGGGAAAAAATCGCTTGATTTTTGCAGTAGAAATAAAAATAAATCTTTCCTGAAGAAAAAAATAAAAAAAAGTAAGACTCGCGCAATGGCTACGTTTTTCACGAGATACAACATATGAAACTGTTACATGAAACAATCTAGTTTTGTACAAATCAGTAAAACAAAAAAAGGTCTTCAATATTTGAAGAAATTTTTTTCTAAACTTCAGCAATCTTCCTCGTGAGATATTGTAATGGGAGGGAAATGGCCAATGTGAGGCAAAGAAGAACCAGATCTTCGGGTCAATTAACTTCTTTATTTGTACGACATGATGAAAAAACAGTCACGATTAAATACAATGCAAGTCTCTTGCAGGGTAATACAAATAACGTGCGGCTATCGTAAACGAGTAAGAAAGCGAGTCTCCGTAGGAAACTTTGTTTCAATTGTTTAAAAAAGTTATCTTTTCTTTTACGAAGACGAAACTTCGCTTAAAAATGTTACTCGCAAAAGCAGATCTTCTTTATGGACTTTTCCGGAGCGTCTCGGTACCTACTTCATCACGAGAAGTGCAATCTGGCGCACAGTTCGAGGCTCCGGAAATGAAGAGGAGCCTAACGAATTCTGAGGTCGAAGGAATATGGCAACATCGTAGAAGAGAAGTGGGGCAAGTTGAGAGGAGAATCTCGAGTTCTCGTGAATAATTTGCATTCGACATCGCGAGAAGTTAACGCTCCACAACAAAAAAGAAAAAAAAACACTTTCTCACACAATATCCGAGTTAGATCGGAAATATCGCGACTCCGAGATATCGACGAGACATGGCACCCGCGAGGCTATATCCGTGCTGTTCATTGTCCGCGGCACGACCTAAGCGAGAAGGAAGAAGAAACCCAACCGCGCGCCATCAGCGCCGAGAAAAACTGGTCTTGGAAGAACCTGCCTTGGACACACGAGTTCTCTCTTTCTCTCTCTCGCGTATCTCTCGAGACACGGGCATTTCGTGACACGGGCGTCCCTCAAATTTTTAAAAGATATATATTTTCGAAATTAGAAGACTGAATGGAGAAGAGCAACCACACAATAGTGGAACTCACTACAAAAATTCTTTATAAATGATTTATTTCAGAAAAGACACTTTCTTCATTTTTTTGTGCCAAAATATTTATCCATATTATATTACGTGACTTGTTTTCTCACTTATTTCAATATATGCGTGGGATATATTTGCATAAATTATGCAAATATAACCCTGTTCTTATGCAAATTAAACATACAACTGTCTTAAAATATAGAAAATGCGGGAAATGTCAAAGAATATTTTGAGCTTCCGGAAAGGCAGCTTATCGCGCGCGGCAAGATTCAAAAGTATTCGAATTGCAAAGCATAATCTATGACGGAATTACTGCATAAATTATACGGATTCTCGCTTATCTTTCGTTTACCTTGTGGAAAAAGTTTCTCTCGGAGTTCTCTCTCGCTCATCGGTTCGTCGTATCTCGAAGAAGAAGTTCTTTGCCACGCGGAGACCGCAATCGCGCGGCGTTGTTGAAACGATCGGCTCGGCACGAATCGAGTGCTCGCGATTGCCGCGCGATTCGCGTGTATTTTTGTCTCTCGATCGATACTCTCGCCTCTCGTGTATTCAAAGCCACAAACACAAAATATTCGTTTCTACAGCGTAATATTAAATAGCTGACTCTCGCCATGTTCCCTCCTCAAAAAATGCCATTTCGATGCTTTGTGCGTAATACAACCGAGTGCGTTATGATGTTCGGTGCATTCACAGAGGCACGGCGCATAATCACGATATATGTGTACGTTTTCTATTTTGTTTTTCATCGAGCGATCGGATCGCGCAATTAACACGATGCGTTCGCTTTGAAAACTGGTGGTATTCGCTTTGAATCTACAAAAACGCGACGCGATAGGCGAGTATCGATCGATCGATGAAAATTAAAATATTCGCCCGATGTCGGCGAAAGCATACAAATAAAATATCGCAAAAGTTTATAAGTATCTGGATCTATATTATTTCTGGATGATATTTTCGTTTTCTTTTATTTCGTATAATATAACTGAAGTATCAAGCGCACCGGCCGTGTGAATTTACTCGACAACGCGAAGGCAATTGCGAAAAGATATCATCTGACAGGTTTGAGAAAATGTATCGTGTATCGGAAAAAAAAAAAAAGAAAAACCCAGCGAGTCTCGTATTGATACAAGCGGAGTCGTAATATTGATTGGCGGATACTAAATTAAAAATTGACATCAGATCGATTGAATATTCCCGACGGAACGAGATATGAAAAAAATAGAGCAGTACGTAAAAATAAAAACGTTGTATCATATATACGCTTGTGTAACATATACACGTATATAACGTGTGTTCGTGTACACGGATTCTATTGAAGCTCACGAGACCACGGCTGTAATATTTATTGAATAATATAAAACGTGCGAACACACGCAATATTAAATGAATCAAAACTAAAAATTACATTATTTTTAATTTGTATAACGGAAATTTCGATTGTTTTAATATTGTTTACAATTAAAGTTATAAAACTTTACAACCTCAACAATGGAATATAAAGTTACTTTTAATACAACGCAATAAAACATAGGGAAAATCTGCATGTGATAGAGCCAACAATTTATTTCTACGAAATTATAGAGAAAATTAAGAACGCTATCAAATAACGATCAAAATTAATAATGAAAATTTATAATTACAAAACTTTTAATTGCACTTTACTACTAAAAAGCAAGAGAGTTTTAGACACACATATATATACACGAACGTGCGGTAAAGAACATGGAGTGTTATTACTACGGAAAGAGCTTTGCTCTAACTTAAATATTTTCGTCGGCTAATTGCGGCGAATGCTCTGTATTTTCTGCTTTAATCAAAGCGAGTGGCATCGATAATACGGTGTCTTACTTGTCAGTCTTAGCCCGCGCCATGTTTTCCCAACTGCGAGCCGGGTTACCGAGTCTTGCGAGAGACGGTTCTTTCGACAAATAGCCGGAACAATGCCAGCTGTGTCTCCAAAAGGTACTTCCACTCACTCTTTCTCGGTTCTTCGCAGACGATAATGCACTTTTCTCACTCATCTCACCGCGACGAAGCCCACCCCGAATCTCGTGTTTCACTACACGTTCGTTTGTCCCAACGGCTTCGCGAAACACAACGGCGAACACTAATTTTACATCTTGCGAGATCTTACGCAACACTAACTTTTTTTTTTTTATCGTCACTTCACTCAAAGTTTCAAGATAGAATTCACCGTTTTATCTAATATATAGACTCGAGATAAATTTTGTTTCATCTGAAAAACGGTGCTTGTTAATAAATTACAATTAAAGCGCGAACTGTGCAATTTAGAGTATAATCAGCGGATGTAATTTGAATATACGTATCATGCATAACTAATATCAAAACAAAGTGATATTCAGATATAACGATAACGAGCAACCGGACAAATGAATTCCAGATTGGAATAGATGAGATTCCTGGGGGTTGAGGAAATTCCTTGCAATTCGCAGTCGATGAAACATCTCGCGCACGAGCGAAGCCGCACATCGATCGATTGTATGCACTTCGCTAATAATTGAGAACAGTTAAATAGAGAGAAAGACAGACAAAGCGAAAGAGAGAGAGAGAGAGAGAGAGAAAGGGAGTGAGCAAAAGAGAGAGAAAGAGATAGAGATTCTATCTGACTTAAAAAAGACTCGGCAAGCAAGTAATCCGCGGAATTTCCTGATGTCGACCATTGAGTAATTATTACTTTGCTTTAACGAATCTCAATGAAGCTGTTACGCGTTTGTTCATTTCTTCGATGTCTTCGTTCGTGAGTTGAATTTATGTAAAAAGTTGAAAATTTTTCTCGAACGATCTTATTTCTTTAAAATTTAACGTTTCGCCGATTACTTTGCAATTTACGAAGTGGGTATTGATTCATTCTTTACGTACAAGTCGTTTACATTTCAATTATTTTTCTTTTAGAAAAAAATAATCGCGGTTGGGAGATAAATAATAATAAAGAGTCTGTGTCCAAATTATGATACGCAAAAGTGTCAATTAATTTGTTCTCCGAACATGTTTATTTATGACGAAGTACGATCAAAAGATAATTTCATAAGAGCGAAACATTAATAATTTATTCGTCATATAACGAGAGAAAACTCACACACATGGCATAAATACAAAGGCAAATATATATATATATATATGTATATATCGTCAGGTCGGAAGTTGCTTTCGCGCGCGCGTGACGATAATTCGCACACAATCGAGCGAACGAAATTTCAAACCGCGACCAAATGATTAATCGAGCCAACTTCCCCTCCGGGAATCGTGAATACATCGGGGAACTCTCGCAGGTAACCTGCTCACCTTCGTCAATTCGTGGATCTTCGCTGGATTCCTTTCGCTCACGTATGAGGGAGATCCTAATCCTGTCTCTCTCTCTCTCTCTCTCTTTCTCTTTTCTCGTTCGGATCTTGCGAGTTCAGATCTGGCGCAGGACGAACGTGAGTTCTGGGTCTCCGCGAGAAACAAACGCTGTTGCGCGCGCGCACAGCCAGACTCACCTACTTTATCACGTGAGATAAATTATTGGCTTAATTAAGCGAGACCGTACGCGGCTATGTGCGAACACTTTTCCGTTGTCTACGTTAGGTACCGAGATACTGTCTCGCTCGTAATTTAGATACTTTTGCGCTTACCTCGGCAATTATGCTACGTCAGCAGCAAATAAATATAGTCAAACGTCCATTTCAGAAATTACAAAGTAATCGGGGGAGAAGAGGAGAGAGGAACGTTCAATTTGCAAATTTAAAAGCTGAGTTTTTTTTAAAGATAATGTTCATTTCTGTAGTGTCTTTGTCCTGTCATTAATAAAACAATTCTCTCTTTTACTCACTCTCGCCCACTTATTCTCTTTCTCTCTCTCTCTCTTTCTTTATATATGTGTACAAATCTATTATATAATTCTATTATATAATTCTCTCTGTTATAAGTGCTTTTTCAATGATAATGTCCCGATTTTACTAAACAAACGTCTCTCGCAAACCAGGGAATTTTCCGGGAATTTTTTTCTGTCTTGGACACGCATTAGCAAAATGGTATCAAAACAAGAATAAATTTAAAGTTCCTTCCGTTTCTTCCTTCGCATTGCATCCGCTTTTTACTCCGGAATTACACGGCTGCGCGGCGGATTGTCGGCTCGAAATCCGGTGACCTCGGCGCAATTAACGAAGGTGGGTGCGATGTAATTTCGCACGGATCTCTCTCGACCAGACCGGAAACGGCCGAAAAAAAATTGGCGCGCGCATACGTCGTCGGGGCGACAACGGGATGATCATTTTCTCGCTCCCCATTCAACGCGTTCCAAATTATTTTTGGGCGATATATAACACACATGCAAAACGTTTTATTTAAGCAAGCCTCGGTATTTTATCCGAGCGCTGCGCCGAAACGCCGATCATAATTTGATGAATTCCTATCTTTGTGCGCGCCGAATTCCTGCGACATTTATTCCGTTCGTTCGGACGCAAAGGATACGTAAAATAACTACGTCTTTGCGCGTGAAAAAAATAACGTGAAATAATCGCCCGTCTATTTCGACGAGATAGAATCTCGTTTCCACACGAAAGACATTTTCTGTTTAAATTATCGTTCTTCCTCCTTTTCTCACTTATAATTTAAAAAAATATATTCATAAACAATTATATTCATAAAATACCAGATTAGTCCTCAGTAGCCGAATTCATATTACTAATACTCGAATATCGAGTGAACCACTAATCGATTGCGATTGCGGATGAAAACGGCGCGGCGCTTGAAACGCGGCGCTCACGTCAATCGGAAATTCGCGGTAAACGAAATGCGCGAGCAATAATGCGCAGATGGATGCACTCGGATGAACTATCGACGACGACCACACCGCGACCTGGTCGCACGACGATGACGACGACGACGACGACGACGATGAAAACGTGCTATCAGCTCGGCGGCACGCGGCGTACTGCTTCGTCGATTGCAGCGCCGTGCTAAAGCCGGCGACGCGTTCCGCGATGCGCCCGCGTTGCACCTTCGAATGATCGAGCCGGTTCGCCGACCGCCCGTTGCCAGCTGCTGCTCCCTGCGAGAAAGACGAGGGGGAGAAAAGAGAGGAAAAGAAAGAAAGAGGTATCTCGAAAGCCGGGCGAGGCGGTCTCTCGGAAATCCAGCTCCTCTCTCTCGTCTCTCGCTTTTTGTATCGCGGCCGATCGAGATCGAGTTTGGATCGAGTTCGCGGAGCAACAAGGGCTCGCCCCGAAGCCCTTAGAAGAAACACAGTGGAGGTGGGTTGGGCACAGAAGAGGGCTCTCTCCCGAGTTCTCTGGCCCGGTGCCCTTTATTTTCTCATTCGTGCATGTGTACGTATATATATATAGCGCGAGAGCTGTAATACGTTCATTTAATGGACGAACAAGCGGCAATAAACGATGACGCGAACGGATAGACAGATACGATTGTGACCCCCCTGTGAGGCAACGACCATCAATTAGTCACGGAGCATGCTCGATAATTGCTCGACAGGTTTATGAATCACGACGCGCGAGATCGAGAGCGCGCGTGTGCGCGCATTCCTTATCGCGCGCGTACGAGGTTCCACGCTCGAATAATCGTTTGCCACAGTTTTCTGGCAAATTATCACAGTTATCTCACTGGCAATGAGATAACTGTGCCAAGTGGCAAATCAGTTTTTAATCGATAAAAAACAAATGGATTGGAAAATATATCAAATAGAATTTAAAAAGAAACCGAAATTGAATTAATCCTTGAAATAAAAGAATAATTGAGAAAATACGTATGATAGTTCGAACAAATAAAGGCTTTAAAGTGATTGATTCGAGTGTGGAGAAAAATTGAAGAGAGAGAGATGCATATAAATGAGAATGGATGGGGAAAATCTAAATCTTAAATTCGCTTTGCAAAACAATTTGGTTGCGCGCGATTGAATTAGCGCATATTGCGCGGCGGCATAACGAGCGCAGATCTGGCTGTCCGAACGAACGAACAAAGGCGCAACAACGATCGCTTTATCGTTAATATCGACCGTCTGCATCGAGTATGCGCGCGTGGGCGCCGCCGAACACACGTTCCGCAGTGTTTCCCAACTCGTTTCCTACCTGATATCCGATTGTTGTATTGATTCTGAGACCGCGCGGTCGAAAAACATCAATTAATCACATTTGAAATAAAATCCTTGCGCGTATTATCAAAACACAAACTTCCAGAAATATTAAAAGATCCGAAATATGAACTTGCGTCGAAGTAATATATCTAAAGAAAAAACAATTTGATATTTGATGCTTTTGCGGCGTGTTGCATTAACATACAAGGATGATTTTCGAGTTTGAACCGCGTTAGTGTCATTTTTATACCGACGTGAACATTACAGCTCACTTCATCAGGGTTTAAAGAAAAGGGTTTAAACAGGATTTAAACAGGGTTTAAGAGTATTAGGTTGCTCTTTAAACCCTGATGAAGAGAGCTGTAATAATGTAATAATGTTCACGAAACGTCGGTAGAAAAAAAATTTGTTTTTAAAACATCTGATAACATTAACTCGTATTGGTCCTTAATTTATTCACAATAAAAACATTCCGTACAAATATTCTTGTAAGATTTTGGTTGTAGAGAGAGACTTGAATTTCTAATACTCACATACTTGTAATATAATCATAAATTTAGTTCTATATTTGATTTGTGCTATAGATAAAAACTATATAATATATATATATATATTAATGCACATACACATAAACATATAATATGTTTGCGGTAAAAGAAACATTTACTCAATCTTCATATTTGTCGAAGATTCGAGAAAGAAAGAACAAAACTGCGCAACTTACGAGAGGCAAGTCGACGATTTACTCGTCCTCCCGTAAACTCTCCACAAGAATTATCCTTCCTCCCTAATTGCGTTATAGTTTGACGGCGGCAGATTGCATTCGACGCGATAACTTTCTCGTTTAATATTGACGACGGCGTAAAGCTTACCCCCCCTCCGTTACTCTATTGCAGTTTAATTACATTTTCCGCGAAGGCGCATACGGTTGCCGAGGCCACATTGCCGAGAGAATCTTTTTTTTCCTTTTTTTTTTTTTTTGTCGGAACTGACGGCGTTATTTTTTCGCGCGATTGCTTTCCAAAGAGATCATCTGCCGCAAAACTTCGCCGAGGCGAGAAACGGAAGCGCGAAATAGAAGACCGTTCGCTCGTACAAATCGGCGAATCGCATTTTCAACACCCTTTTGTGCTCGCCCACGAGAGTCGCATTGCTCGAAATCCATCGCTATTTTTAAATTCGTACGTCAGTTCAGTATAAGGAAACTTTCTCTCCGAATCTCAAAGAAAAGTTTGTTTCGCGTTTCGCAACGTCTTACCTATAATATATACAACGAAGTTGATCTCTCGAAAGCTACCGAAAGCAGGTGATGCTTTGACTATATGTACCGGATAAATCTAGAAGAGAGTGCTACCGCGATTCAATTAGTATCTCGCGAAACTACCGTCTCGCTTTTGCCTTGAATTCTCTCTACGAAACAAACAGAAAAGTAAATTAATGAAAAAATATATATTATAGAAAATAAAAAGATATATTTTATATATAATTTTTCACATATTTTTTTGAAATTGTATTTAAAGTTTAGATATTTATGTATTTTTTAAACAAATTAAACTTAATACAGGAACGATTTACTTTTGCTTACTCATTTTATCTTCCTATTGGAAATTACGCGAGTTATTTACACACACACACACACATACGAGATTACTACGTAAATAAAAAGGAGGGAGTGAGATTGAAGGCCAAATCAAAGGTACAAACTTCGCTTCTCTCGGAGAAAGTATAGCAATTGCACATAAAAGTAACAGTCTCTCCGCTGACTGCAATTAGCGGAGTAGGTCGAACAAACGGAAGTTGCTTTAATGAAGAAATGTTTAATTAAAAACGCAATCACACAGTGATCTCTTTCGCTTGTTGCAGAGAGAACGCCACTCTGTGATTTTATTTGCCTCTGTCGTTCGTTCTTGTTAAACAAATGGAGCGGACTTGTCGAACGATGTGCTAAACGTTCGTTCGAGCCCCGTGTTTAACCATTCGGGAATTCGTGGATAAAAGGGAAAACGTGCGGATAACGGCACGAGGAGGGGTAGGAAACGCCCTTGTCCCCTTTCGACGCAGTTCGATCGTGTTTCGATGCGATTGGGGACGAGCTTGTTTCTGTAAGCCGTTGCCTCAAACTAATTGATGCCCGCTGCAACAACCATCGTAAAGTGCACACGCACACACAAGTGCGTGCGCAAACACGAAAGTGCAAACGCGCGATTGCTGCACAATCTGTGCCGGCAGTCGTCGTCGCAGCCGTCGCTCTAATACCGATAATGACGCGCTCAGAAGTCGAGACAGAAAGATTTTTCGAACTGCAAAGATGCGCGATAAATCTACGCGAGGTGATAATGTCGGACGGTTTTTTATTCTTTAGAATTTTTCATAATGTCTTTTTTTCCACAAGAAAAATTGCAATGTTATATAAGTTTTAACTTGAATATATGTCTCTAAGTGTATGGGCGTGAATAATTTGTAAATTTAGACTACCATGTACATTATTAAATTTTTTTTAATTAAAAAAAATAAAAATAAAAGTGAACTCACAAAATAGAATTTTAAATTAAATTGTGTCATGTATATTTATATTCACGCGACCCAAAATTTTCTCCCGAGCTACTGTGCAATTAGTTGTAATCACGCGAGATCTGCAGATAAAAAAAAGATGCGCACAAATGTTACAAAAAAAAAAAAATAAAAAAAAAAAGAGAACGTGTTTCGAACGTGTTTGATGCAAGAGGCACTTTGCCATTAGGGATCGGAGATGGGAGATCGGAAATGGTCGTGGTCAATATCGAGCGCGCGCCTGTGTAGATGAGATATCAACGGCCGATGCTTGAACGGAGGCACTTTTCTCGAACGTCATTCGCAGAAAGAAGGTGACTCGTTTCCGTGAGACACCGGCAAATGAACAGCTCCACTGGTAAAGTTCTCGCGACGAGCACTCCATGAACGCGAGTCGATGAATAATCGAATCAATAGAATATGAGCAGAAGTGTGCACGCGTCAGCTGATAAAAATTGTCACTCGCCTGCTAACTCTGGCATAAAATCCTATTGATATTTTTAAAAATTTACATAGTGTCTCTAAAAATATTTTTGCGCTTGTTATATATTATTTAAAGACTTATAAAAATTAATATAAATATATATTACTAAATTAGCTATAAAATGCTACCTGTATAAGTATATACTACGTAGTATACATATAGTTTAGTATTTTTTTAATTTTCAATTTTTTAATTTAATTTTCAATTCAAATTTTAAAAATAAAAATACTCTAAGATACTTAGAGATATTGTTCCGCGTTTGGACGCAAACATTATTTATTTAAAATATTTAACATTTTCTCTCTGGTTAAAAAATACTTCATGGTTCTAGTAAATGGTGTGGCGCTTATACAATTTAATGTACATCACATCCGCCACTTCGCAACAGCGTCCGCCGCGAGAACCGCGGGAATTAATTGTGCCGAATAAGTCGTCCTATTTCTACGCGGTCACAATGCGCGCGGTCTCTGTTCTGAGCGGACGAACTTTTATTTCGTAACGAGCGTGCAAACAACGTGTTCCGCCGTCTTCTCCACGCGCACATGCTCCTAGTAATGCGGCCGGGGCTGTAGCGCGCGATGCGCCCACGATTGTAATTTATCGGGCAAGTAATTGCGGAAATAACGAGCTACCGCGGTCGCGCGCGTCTGCGATTCCGTTTTATTTCGCTCGGAAATCGGTGGGGAACGAGCGGCGAAGAAGAGGAGAAGACGAGCGAGACGAAGGGAGGACGAATCTCCGGAGAATTGTTTGATGATTTCCATCCTGGAGGCTAGTACCCCGCCCTCCTAGTCCCCGGATCCGTCCATCAGCGCAACGGCTCGGCGGCAGCAGCAGCGTTTTCGAAGCGCAGTAATTAACGGGTTGCAATTAGTCCGACCGTTCTCGTCGGCACGGCCGAGAATCCGTTTCGCCCGATCGTCCATCAAGAAGAAATAAAAGAAGTGCACCGTTGCTCGATCCTAATTGCGCGCGCGCGTGCGCGCGGCGATGATGATGATGCGCGCATTTTCACGCTTTCGAAATTCCTCGCTGTGGTATTTTGCGCGTCCGGACGACACATTGCGCGAGACGAAAAAGCTTGACAAACGGAATTTCATACGCGATAAAGCGCAATTTGTTCGCTTCGCGAACGTTGCGCAGCATTACGAAAGTGGCGCGCGCGTGTCAGCGGCAATCTGTCAAATATCAATTTAATCTAGATTTAGACGTCCCATAAATCGTTTTGGCGAACGTCCGAATGTAAAATAGATTTTTACCACTTTCACGCGAAATCGATTGCGTTGCATTATTTTCTGATCTTTCGCAGACTTCGCGCTGCGTCAGCGGAAAATCAATTTGACGTGTGCACCGATAGATGTTAATGGAATCTGCAGAAAGCGCGCCTGCCAGCTCGATATTTACGAGTTTAATGTTTCGCCGAACAGGTGATTAATGGCACGTAATAATTGTTGCTGCGCCGCCTCGGCGTTAAATGCGCCGAATCGCAATTCGCTGATTAATCAAGGTATCAGGCCTGCGCCAGCGAACTGACGAGTAGAAATCGTAATTTCCGCTCGAACACTTTGACACGGGGCGCGCACGGTTTACGCTTTCAAGTGTATCAAGTGCAGTGTCTGTCCCAATTATGCGTGTGAATGGGCACGTGCAACGGCGAAATCGATATACACTCGCCCGCCTACGTATTGAAATTGATCGAAATGTACTAAAAGAAAATTAGCGGCAATGCGCGCGAGTGATAAAGTTCCAAATATAACGCGAACGACCAATATTGAAGAGCGCGATCCATCATTTTGATCGCTTTCTCCAATCAATTTGCTTCTAATATAAAATTTTACGTGAGATTGAATGCAATATGTGTTCAGAAAATAAAATCAATGACGTAATAAATTTTTTGTACGACCACAATATTGCGCACGAGTTATATTTTACAAAAATAATCAATTTAATTATGAAAACCTGGTTGATTTTGTTATATATACATATATATATATGCTCCCTGTCTCTTTCTGTCTCTCCGTGTCTCTCCCTGTCTCTCCCTGCCTTTCTCTGTCTCTCCGTGTCTCTCCGTGTCTCTCTCTGTTTCTCCTTGTCTCTCCCTGTCTCTCCGTATCTTTTGAGACAAGGAGAGACAGGGAGAGACAGGGAGAGACACGGAGAGACCTACGCAACGGAGGGAACTACGCAAAAGAGACTAGTTTGATTTTCACTGAAGAGGCATTTGGAAACATAAACTATAAATTTGAGGAGAGTAGAATGATTCAAACGTTAATTCGCGTTAAGTCGAGGAACAATTAGATAATGATTTTCTCATCTGTAATTGACGGGGTCGATATCTTAAAATTCGACCGACCACCTGTCGCGCGAATTACGATCCTTGGAAGATTAATACTCGGAGCGTGGCGCGCGCGCGGTTGACGTCGATATATGACGCGGAATCGGACTTTGCCGAGCGGGAGAAGCCAACGGCTTCTTCGCCCACGTACAAGATTTTCGAACTACTATACGTAGGCGTCGTTCCGCTACAGGAATCCACTATAACAGAGGCGAATGAGTTTACCCGACCGTGAGATATATTGGCTGTCGTTGACCAGTGACGAACTTGGTAAATACGTTGCGCGAGAAAAATACGAGAAAAACACCTAAATAAAGAGTTTTATTATTGAAGAAGAACAAAAATAAATGTTTCACGTGGCAATGTTAATTTTTAGTCAAAAATAATAAGACATTTGAGCAGTCAAATTTCTGATATTAATGCGCTGACTATAATCAATGTGTAAATGACACACATGATTTTGAATTAATTTGAAAACAATATATTTTTTGTACGCTTGGTTTTTATCACAAATATATAAAACATTTCCTTAAGTAATGTGTATATAAACATGTGTATCTTTTATAAATCACGAAAAAAGAGCGGAAGAACCGTCGATAATCTTAAATAAGCGTTTCGCGAAAAAATTCGACCATCATTCATGATCCGCGAAGTCTTTCGCTCAGTTGCTTGCGCGCTCTCATCGAGGGAATAACCCGAGCCGGCGTCTAAGAAAGAGAGATAAGAACGGTTAAGGGGTGTTCTAAAAGAAGGGGGATCTCCGGCAAAGAGAGGGATTGACGTGATACATCGAGCGCTGACACTTTTATGGCGTCGTGAACAGCGGAATGTGATATCTCTCAATAGATAACACACACTTCATAAATATATTTAATAAATGTCGGTCACCGCGAAGCGCAGATTCGACGGCCTGGATAAAGATCGATATTTTCACTCGACGACGAGTACAATTTGTGCGATTTACTGCATGTCACAAAACGCACACACATGCGCGCGCGCGCGCGCGCGAGTGCGTATACGCGCAAACGCATGTATATTGCACTTTTCCTAGGCTGCGATATTTATGACAGCCATTTGCGCAACGTGTGAACGTGGTCATTACAGTCTTGATAGATGAATAGTAATCTATTATACACACATTATACACTCATCAAATATAAATAAACGATCTGTTAGAGAAGCGCGTTGCGATCTCGATGAATTATTAATAATTTCCAATATATTTTCCGATATATTTTACGCGTTAAATATACATTACAAAAAAAAAAAAAAAAAATCAAGTCACGTACACGCATCGTATAATTTTTAGTTATAGGCACGATTATTTTATTAAAAACCGTGATATTTATTTAATGACGATTCTTTTTCACGAGAAAAAAAGTTTGATCGTTCGTAATTTTATATCGGGTTTCAACATATTTACAATCGCGTGAAAACAATTAAAAAGATATATATATTGCAAAAACTTTAAATTATATACTGATAGAAAATCTTGATAAAATACTATGATATAAATTAACTAAAACTTTAAAATGTTTAACTTTTTGATCTTATTTGTCGGAACTTCCCAGATAGAATTCATATATCCATCGGCTCGACTATACATAGTCTCCCGAAACTCTTTACGTATATCCAACATTCTCTCCGACGCGACTTCCGCTTCAGCAAACTTGTGAGCACACGACTTCCGACATTGCAGGAAACTCCGCAAGAGGGAAGAGATCGACAGAACCGAAACTTTTCATACTTGGGGAGAAGAAGGGAAGAAAAAGAAGAAGAAGAAGAAGAAGAGAGTCGCAACCAACACGGACTCTTCGCGAGAAACTTCACCCTTACTGGATTAACTATCGGGGATTCGAAAACGTTCGAAGAGCTAGACGCGCATAATGTCGAGTTTTGAAGTTCGATAGTGCAAGAATCGGTCGATCAGACATGGTTTGTGAAAGATCCGTGTAGTGGTTTACATTCGCGAATATATAAATTCCAAGTTTTCTATTTCCAACAGTTTTATATTTAAAAAAAAACTAACACTCCGTATTTTATTTATGTTCAAACAATTAGATTCGCAGCGGAATCGGATATGTGTTGTATAAATTCGACACACGCAAATAATAAAAAATTTCAAAAAATAAGAGAGAGCTAATTAAAAAATTGCAAATTAAAAAAAAAGAGAAAAAAATGTAATATTTTATCTTGTGTATTTTATTTTTTATATACAAATGTTTACAAATGTCGAAAATCATGGAATTTCGCGTAATTGCGCATATTTCGAGCTTGCGCAAAAATAGATTTTTTTTTTTTAATACAAAAAAAAAAAGAAATCTGACACTTTATTTGCTTGCATCGTCGATTTCAGTCTCGTAGAATTGAATTGTGTATGTGCGGCACGATATCGATTTCAAGGAGCTAAGGAGCCTCCTCGCTAATAAGCGCGCGCCGATCGTAACATCCGTATCGGGGACTTAAATCTAATCCCAAGGATGCGCGCGAAAGATAGACCGTGCCGGCTACGACACGCGTATATGCATGCGGAGCACGTATAATGGAATACCCGACGGGGTTTCGATCGGTAGCCAATTACCAGTGCAATCGAAGTGCGCGCGAGTGGCACGGTAGCCCGGCAACCTAGTAAACTTAACCGCAAGATTTAAACGAACGCGGCCGCGAGCGCGTACCCACATTTAAGGCGAATTCATTCGCCAGTCGGGCCGTCTGCCACCAAATTGCTTTTGTCGATCGGCGATGGCTGCCGCGCGACGTACTTACTCGCTGTTCCTCCTATCGAGATTGCGAGTCGTCTCGCGATCATCGAAAAATGCACCGTAAGCGCGTGTGTTTGTTTGTAATGCTTTGGTTTTAACATGTTTATGTTTTTAATGGAACGTCACTGTTTTGCTTTTTATCGCTTTGCACGCACACACATTCGCTTTGGGTGATTTCCATTTGAAAATTGCCAGAACGCACAGCTCTCTCTTGTAGATAATAATATGCTAAAATCCTCATTTAAAAAAATTAAAAGAGACGAAGATTCATAATTTTAATGAATGTTTGAACATGAATTTCCCAACACAAAATTTAATAGCTTTTTAAATAATATTATCTCTAAAACTTCTCTCTCGTTCCCCAAGGCGAGCGTATATGTCATTTCCCGTGCTTCGCGGAAAATGCAATATTTGTTTTATTATTTTTAAGTAAAATCTCGTTGATTCGATTACTCACTCGGTGTTGTGCGTCAGGAAGGACTTGGGCAGGGATAGAGATCGCTGATGGGGATCCAGACTGATGTCGCCTGTGAGAGAATCCTCGCCTCTGGTGGGCGCGCTGCCGGGTCTGGAGAGCGTGCCGTCCTTCGGCGGTTCGATCAGCGTCTTCAGCGAGCCGATCACGGCATCCTCCATCGGCGTGGACGCGCCGGAACTCTTGGCGTTCCGCGGACTCTTCGTCACCGTGCGATCCGAAGTGGTGACCCAGATATCGCTGCTCGACGACGACGAGGTGGTGGTCGACGAGGAGGCGATCGGACCGCTGCTGGGCGACCTGCTGATGTTCATCCCTTGAATCGGCGACACTCTTCTGTCCTTGCTGTCGGCGTTCTCATAACTTGGAAAATCGGGCTTTCGGTACACTCGGTGATGCATTTGATCCCTCTTCTCCACTCCAGAGCCTGTTATTTAAAAAATATGTAAATAAATAATAAAAAAATAAATAAAACTGTATGTTTATTAATTAATTAAAAACTTTTCTTCCGCTTATATAAATTGTTTAGTACAAAAAGTTTTCGTTAATTGACATTATATTATTATTTATCTTAATTGCAATGTGTTTATCGCAACTGCATTATTAAAGCTTTTATTAATATTTACTTGCATCGACGCGCTGTAATTTTATATTCTCTGCAACATTGATTAAATAGTTCGATTGGTATTTGAGAGAACTTATTTTCTCTGAAGTAGAACATATTTTGATAATATGTATATATATACAATAATATTATTACAAACCATTTCCATTGGATCCCTCGAGCGGTGACCATCTGTTCGTCTGCTTCAACACACTTTTGGGTCTTTCTTGATACTTGGAATTGTTCTGTTGGTTGCTCCTCTTCCTCGCGTTGTCCTTCTCGCGAAGTTCTCGATCGTCCATCCGTTCCAGAGAAGCCGGCGACGAACTGGCACTGCCTCGGCTTCCGGCGTCAGTGGACAATCTCTGATGAGCCGGATAGCTTTGAGAGACTTTCATGAAGACCGGTGGCCCTTGATTCGGCGAATACAGAGTCTCTCTTTGAGAACAATGAGGCCAGAAGTCGCACGTGCTGCTGTTGCAGCGCAGCTTCGTGTCCGGACTGATGCAGAAATCTTGAATGGCAATTGGAGCGCTCGTGTTCGGCGTCGTGGCGCCTCTTTGCAGCGTGCGCGGTCGTCTTTGTTGTTGTTGTTGCTGCTGCTGCTGCGTCTGTTGCTGCGACTGTTGCTGCTGCTGTTGAGTGGAATTGGATGCTTTTGATGATTGCTGCTGCTGCTGCTGCTGCTTGGAGGATATAATGTAGACGTCGTAGGTGTTGGGATTTCCTCGTCTCTGTTCTTGATTCTCGTCACGACGCTCGTAGCGACTCGACAACGCGCTTCTCGGCACGACGCGACTTCGAGTACCGTACAAGTATTCGGTCACCATTTCTGTCTCGCGAAGAAGATTCTCGTTCACGGTGTCGTCGGTAGATTGAGCTTTTCCTGGGGAATCAAAAATAAACGATCGAATACAATGGCAAGAAAGAAACTAATTTGATTTCAACTTAAATCGCGTTCTTCAAAATTTTCGCTGTTCAATTTTCGCGTGAGCAAGTGTAAAATTGGTGTTTTAAACATATTTTATGCGCATTACTTATATAAGCAGTAAATATTTTAAAAAATTAAAAAATAGCGTTGTTTTCTTAATGCGATAGTATATATTTAACGAAAATTATATGAGATTAAATAATTCATTACAAGAATTTTTCGGGATGTGATCATTTATTCACGAGAATTATTTATTCATTGTTGCTTCGTACAACATTCGAGCGTAGAGCTGGAGCATCTATGCTCGAATAAAATATATATACGTGTCATATTATACGTAGTGTGTCAAAAGTCGGAAGTACGTACTTGTATATAATATAATATTCAAAACAGATATGTTACTCACTGTTCTGAAGAACGTGACGCTTCGACCTCTCGTTTCCTCGATCGTTCACGATCTTCACGACCACTCTATGTCCCTCGTTCGACTCCCGGGAGTGATCTCTCTGCGGTCCACTCGTTCCCGGCGACCTCTTCTCCGGTAATTGCAGACTCCTGGATCTCCTGACCCGGGATTGATGAGAATCGGGCGACATCTGATTGGTCCTCGCGCTCTGATGCTGTCGCGAAGCGTTGCTGCGTCTGAAGGGATTAGGCGTGGGCGACCGTCCTTGTCGACCCTCGCTGCTGGACGACGATGACGACGTTGAAGGCGAGAACATCTGCTTCCCAGACTCGGAGGATCCCGGCGATCTTCGAAGTCCTTGCTGGCTTCTGTGGAGTCTCCTAGACGTAACACTTACATGTTAAAAGTTCTGTCAACAATTCGCGTCGGTTCTATATGCCTACCCTTGTCTGTTGGGAGAAATTCGTTCGCCGTTGGCGCGGATCGATTCTGTGGACGAGTTCAACGCGAGAGCCGACGACGACACCAGACTGAGGTTTAAGGATGAGCTGGGATTATCGTCCTCGTCGCCATCGTCGTATCTATCATTTAAAAAATCGATAAATTTTTGAAGTTGAAAATACCTTAGATTTTGTCAATAATTTACCAAATTAATTTTCTATCAACTTTTTAATTTTCTCACGTGCTAAAATACATGTACATACATATATTCGCGCGTTGATTTAATTTAAATAAAAATCATCGTAAACATTAATTTCAATCTACGGACCTGCTTTAATCAAGACTAAGTGCGACTATTTATAATTGACGAACGCCTAAATTAACAAGCTCATCCGTTGCGATTAACGATCTGTCACGTACCCTTCGACCGAAGAATCAGTATTTTCCGCTAAGCTGGGCATAATAGATTTAGTGACGCAGCTGTCGAGACTTCTGAATCCCATTGACGACGACGACGAGCTGGACGACTCAATATATCTTTGCGCGAACTGTGATCTTCTGGAGGACGACTGGTCTTCCAGGGATTTGGCTTGCGCCATGCGATACTGCTGTTGTTGCTGTTGCTGTTGGCTGGTATTCTGCCTCTTCGACCTGGACGCTATCGCGGAATTCTTCCTGGACGGCAGGGAGCTCCAGTTGACCTGATGCGGCGGCGGCGATGGTGGCGGGCTGATGATATCGCTGTCGACGATGGCGTTCGATCGCGGCAGGAAGGGCGCCTTGCTACCGTAACTGTTACGTCCTCCGGACGAGTGTCTGGACGATGATTTCTTGCCGGCCACAGCGTCCTGGAACGCCGGCGGCGGCGAAATGATCGGCGTGATCGACGGTGGCGAGAACGACTCGGGTATGCTGTGCGGCGACGTGCACGCGCTAGTGGTGATGGAATCGAAGTCCTGGCTGTGATGCAGCGCCAGATAGTCCGGTCGCTGGGAGTCTAGTGTTCGAGAGTAATCCTGCGGACACTTGCCGGGCTCGCTGTTGCAATGATAATCCGCGAGCTTCACAGCCGCCCGTCGCGAGAGCGGCAAAGTGCCGGTGGTCGCAGTCACCAAATTGCTGTCGTAGCGACGATTCTCGTCCAGAGATCGTTGTTGCACCTGCACCCAGCCAGAACGGTTGAGGTAGACGCCGTCGACTTCGCGATCGCACCATCGTACGGGCGACAACTCGCGGCTGCAGTCGCCGCTAATGAACAGCTCGCCGGACGTGCCGCTGTTGCCCGACAAGAAGGAATTCACGGCTTCGCGTCGGCGAGAATTCGAGGAGATCTGTACGGAAGGATTTTTTTCTCTCTAAAAGATTCCTCTAGATATGTTTCACAATTTTTTTGTGTTATATACACGTTTGTCTATTTATAATTCGAGTACATGTCAATCAAGAGATTATTTGTTTGTTTGCCACAGTTGTCACAGATTCGTAACGCGAGCTAGTGTAGTTTTAGGTCGTGTATAAAAATTTGTCGACTTTCGTATATCATGCAAAAACTCATTATGTGTGTTGAATAAATAAATTCTCAGTTTTGAGTTTATAAACAATTCAGTTATCTCGTTCAAACATTTCTGCCAGTTGTCGCTATGGCAATCGGTATAAGTGTTCTATAAGACATAGTATCAATATCAATTTTAAGATTGTGTAAAAAGATTTTCGTCGCGTTTTTTGTTATTTTTGCGCAAGTCTTTTTAAATAGAATTAAAACGTAAAATTTGTTATTTGATTTTCAAAGTTTCTATTTTTTGACAAATATGACGAACTAGTTTTTGCATTAATGCTTGTTACATTCAAAAAAGCTACGCTGTTTAAGTCTGACTTTTTTTTTAGCAACACGACCGAGTTTCATGACGAGATTAGCTTAGGTAATTTCCAGAAAAAAAATAGCATTATATTTACGTTGAGTTCGTGCGCGCGCGCGCGATTTCATCATTATTTTCCTCTTATCCTTTTTTTTATCCTTTCTCTCTTATAATGATTGGAATAAAAACTGATTACCAAATATAACACATATAGAATCGCTTCCATGAATTTTAATCAACGCTTTAATCGTGATTTAAATGTTTCGTCGTCTCTGTTCAAGAGCGGAAGTGGTTTGAGATCGAGGATTAGCTCGATCTCGCTTTATCGTCAATTAATATTTATAGCAACGATATTCATAGTTATCCTCCCGAGACTTCGCTCGATCTCCGATTTCGCGGATAAACAGGCAAGGGATCCGACCTCGTCGCAACGTATAGGTGACGTTTGACGAGCGCAGCGCAATTCCGGCGGCTCTTACCTGGCCATGGCTGTCTTGACGGTGCTGCTTGTGGCTTGACGCGGTCGACGTGGATGTGTCGTGACGTTTCAGGGATGGTATCGAACTGCCGCGGCTGTACGAACCGCGCGCGTTCCCGCAGGATTTGTCTCTGCCGCCCGCTGTCTGACTCTTGTTGCTGCCGACGCTGTACGACGAGCCTTGAGAGCCGACCTCCCAAGGGTCCACCGACGCGTTGCGGAGATGAAGAATCGACACGTTCGGACCTCTGCAATCCAAATTTTTCTCCGTTCGAGTTTCGCCGACTTTGAGAGGGAAATCGAAGATAATACGTCACTTTTATTGATACGCGCGAACGCACTTATCCTTTTCGAAATAAAAGTTTTAGACAGTCGATTAGCGTATACACGCTGAGTTATAAAACATAAGTTTTATTCTCTCTTAGCGAGGGATACGTTGAGTAATATCAAAAGCGCGAAATGTGTCACGAGATTTATATAAGAATACGTTATTTATCTATTTTTTGTTGAAACGTCATTTATAAACGTAAATTAAATATAAAGTTTAAGTTACATACACTGAGGGAAAAACTACTCTTTTGAAACAAAATAATTTTATGTCATTCAAGAAAACTATTTATTTGATGAGTGCTCGACGTATTTGCTTGTATTCAAAAGAATTGTTTTTTAAAATTATTTATTTTATTACCACATTTAATTACTTATTTTATTTACCACATGCTTATAAAAATATATCTGTATATATAGAATTTTTAAACAACAAATTTTAATATTTTAATTTATATTTTAATCTTATAAAATATTTACTAGAATACATTTTTTTAGTTAAAAAAAACTTGAATTTTTTAGTTTTAAAAAATAATATATTTCAATTACTAAGCGATAGTTAATATTTTATAAAAAATATTTAAATGTTAAAAACATGCACAGATATAAAATATAATGTAATATTTACATACTTAAAATTAAATATTTCTGCTGAAATAAAATAAACAATTCCTTTAATCAAAAGCAAAAGAAAGAGAAAGACAGAAAGAGAGAGAATTAATATATTTAAAGAACTAAAATATATTTAAAAAAACTTTTCCCTCAGTGTAAAAGATCTATATAAATTAAAAATACATTTCACATGTAAAAGTATCGTAATTTCATCTTTTCGCATAATTTTATGCATAGCAAATCAGATCGAACTGTGAGAGTCTTTTCTTTTTCTCGCAATTGCGTAAACTCCCCGACGTATCCCGATTTTTCGTAGTCCTTTGATTTACCATCATCGAATCCAGAATTCTGCTTTGTTACATCGCAAAGGGAAAATCTCGACTGCACTTTAGCGTCTCCGAAGGATTTTACGCGACAGTCGGCACAGGAAGTATCTCGCCCACGCCGACGGACGTCTCCAAGTAAGATAGATGCGCTCGTTTTTGCTTGTCTACATTTCTCCCGCGCTCGTTGTATCTTTATTCGCTTCTGTTCTTCGCGTCTAACCATATCGTGCTCAACAGTGCGGCAATATGAATATTTATACAGAAAAATTGTGTACGTTAAAAAGTATGAGATAAAACGGACGACTTAAAAAAAAAAAAGAACATAAATCGCGTTATACAATTTTATAGGAGTTTTGATTGAACGCGAGAAAGCCAAAAAAAAAAGAGAATTGTTACTACGAGAATTATTAATACGACATACAGAATTTATTGAATTATGCGCGAGCTGTCAGCTCACCGAGAGACATGATTTATGGAGACGTTAATTGATTCGGGTTAAAGACGGGAACGTCTGTACGGCGAAACTAGGTGACGAGGCGTATTTCGGGAGTGTTGCTGCGAATAACCTCTAAAGAGTCGATATCGCTCCACATATGGTCGACGAATCGAAACGTTGGTCGAATCGGGAGATCGCTATCGCTCGCGAACAAAAATATCCTGTCCCCGATTAAATTATATTTACCTCTTCGTCGACATGATACGATGAAGTCGCTCGCTTCCTTCTGAAGCCGTAAGTTTTAAATAAAACTGTTCTTTTTTTAAATAGAGTAGTCTGTCGAACCGAACATAGAGTAGCGAAGTGGAATAATCATCCTTTCTTTCTCAATTCACAACCGTATTAAAGATCGCAGAATACAAAATTTTCTTGCAAATATTTGCAGGAAACGTCTTTTGTAAAAAATAAATTTCTTAATTGATTAAAAGTTCCAGATATTTTTAATATCCTATCGTGACATCCTCGAAAAACCTCCAGTTGTCTTTGAAGAACATTGCTTGTCACTCCCTTTTCCCGGACGAGAACCAGTGCTATTGTGAATTCGGCGCGTGTGCTCAATGAATTTTACATTCCTTCGTGTAAACAGGTTGGACGCGACGACGAGTATCCTGGTTCACGAAGTAGCGCGGAAAGATAGTGGTCCTCAAGCGGTGGTAGTCCATTGGGCCTCATGAAACTTACATCGTATGTAAACATTGCCAAGCACGCCTAGGTGGAACCTGGGAGCGGAAAGAGCAAACACGAACGAAGGATAACGAAATGTTTTCGTCGTTCGGATGCGATACGACGACGTTAACTCCGCGGGATCAGACCATTCCTTCGTCCCGAAATGTCTTCTTCTTTCGCCGCGCTGATATATGTAGAAGCGCAGCACTGTTCCACGTTTCCGAGCAAAACTATAACCACTCGTCGTCCCGAATTTTTTCTTATCGTTCTACTACCTCAAAACTCATCATGCTGAAAGCACTGCGCGATTATTCTCTCCCGCTGCCTGCCTGCACGAGTTTGAAGAACATTTGGGCAAAAAAAAAACAAACTAGGACACTACTTCTTGACGAGCTCGAAAAGAAAATCGAAAGGAAACACGCGGTCGCATTACCTGTCAACACGTGAGATTTGACCCGCGGCGTTGGCGATCTCACTTGCATCCGCGGCCGGACTGACTCGCCGCGGCGGCAGGGCGGGTGGCGCGGCCTGACCAGGGGCCTGACTCGAGGACGAGGTCAAAACGGGCCCTCCGACGCCCACACTTCCCCCACGTACCCCGTCCTCGGTAGAGTGCTGCCTCGAGGACTGCGAGTTCTGCGACAGCCAGCGGCGTCCGGCGTTCCGCGTCACCACCGTGGGCCCGCCGGGCCCCGGCTGATGACCTATCGTGCTCCCACTATCCAGCGACGTGCTCTGTAACCGAAATCCAAGGCCATTCCTCGTGGGCGCGCAGGAGAAAACATGTGGGCCGAAGCTACATCAAACTCGACTTCTTTGCCGCGAAACTTGGATATATTTGGGCGCAAGGTGTGCAAAACAACTACAGACGCGATCTGTTTATTTCACACCGAATACATGATTTACTCGTTGAACAAGAAGATTGTTTTAATAACGATCCATATTAAAAGCTTAGAAAATATTTTTATTTTAATCAGTTTTGCTAGTATGAACGTAATATAAATTCAAATAATTTCCGTGAGATTTTTTACTGGAAAAAAACTCGCCTCGTTCGAATTTTCGAGATTTTTCCGGGAAAAAGTTTTAATGAGAAGAAAATTTCTAAAAACACGGCTCTCTTAATGTTATATTATAATAGTTCTCAAGTTTTACTCTTCTTCGCAGTTAGATTCTTTTATTAATCGCGAGTCGTTAGCGAGCGCCATTATCGCCAGCCGCGATCGTTACGAAATTGTGTCAATCGCTACGGGTCCCGCTCTCGCGAGGGGCACCATTATCGTTACATCGATCGCGGACTAAACTCGCGCGCGGCCGTTCACAGGCGGCTGTTTCTACTTCCAAATACGGGCGAAGCACGTACGAGCGCCTCTGGCGCAACTTCGCGGTGTGTATGTCGATGAAAGTATTTTTATTCACGTCCCGCGTGAGAGAGGAGAGAACTCGTCTGTCGACTGATCTGTCGCTCGCCCGAACATCGGAACGTGCGTATCGTTTTATTGACTTTTATTATTCGACGCAAACCAATAACGTGTCGGCCAATTTTAGAACTGCCTGCTGCTTTTTTTTATTTACGATGTATTGCAAACAATTGAAACCACATACATGAATGGGTTTTTTAAAACAATATGCAGAGAAAAATATTTAAAAATATTTCAGATGTGTGAGTTTGTTATAAAACGTAATAAATAACGCTAAAAACTGCGCCGATATTGATCACTAAAATAAATTGAGTAGACAAGTAGTAAAAAAAAAAGTTTTGAAAATCAGAAAGAAATTAAACGTTTATTTATGCCTTCGAAAGAAATTAAATGTTTATTTACATCCTCTAAAAATTTATTTATTTATTCTATATAAAGAAATAAATAAATGTATTTTTTTTTATTTCTTCTCAAAATATTTTATCTCACTGTTTCAGTTTAAATGGATAAATAAATCTCGAACACGTACGTTGACATGATTCTTTCTAGACGCAACGGACGAATCCTGCGAAGAGCCTCGTGCGTAGTGACGAGCGAAGACCTCGGCGAGCCTGGACCTTCCCGAACTCGTCGATTTGGATTTGGCTGGCGGCGAGCCATCGGCAACGACCGCCAAATTCGGATTGCTGCTTTTGCGCTCCGGAAACACTAAATGCTCGATGTTCGGCGTGTATCCAGGATCGCTTCTCACGATATCCTGGAGCGTCACGCCGCGACTGGGTCCGCCGTTGCTGTAACAATGCACACGCAGTGCCAACTTGCGACAATTGATCACAGTTGTCGGTTTTATGATAAAGCGACTTGGAACGAGCGTGAGGAACCATTTAGATAAAATGAAATAATCAAGAATTATGAACATGTATAAATTATATTCTGCATTCTCAGTAAAATTTAGCACTTGAGAAATTTAACCAGCATTGCGCTGTATCAGAATTATTCACCACTTTTCTTAACTGGAAGATAAATTTTATTTGTGAAAAAAACTTTCTCTTCTTTATAATAAAATTATCAAATAATGCAATTATCAAAGTTTCTACTCTTTATGAAATAATAACTTAATTAATGTTCGAAAATAATAATTTTAAGAATATTGCCAAAAGAATTAGCGAGTGATTTGAGAAAAAAGAAAACATTTGAGAAAAAAGAAAGCAATAATATTTTGTACGAAGTTAACGCGCAGTAGCTCTCATGACTTCCTCTCATTAGTTGTTAATTACTGTCTGAAACAAATTTCTGGCGAGTTTGCAAACTGTGAACCGACCTGGACCCGAAGTGCGACTGTCTCTGTCCGCGTCTTTTCCCGCTGCCACGGCCAGGCTTGATATTCGTCGCCTCGGCCAATTGCAGCAAACGGCTATGATGCTGCCGTAACAGCGGGTCGTCCCGACGATTCATTCTATCCTGTGCACCGGGAATCTTGTCGTTCCTGCATCCTGAAAACATCCAGAAAAGCAAGAAAATATAATAAATTTACGGAAGAAATTATTTTTGCGATAGTTCGTGTCTCTTTACGCATGGGAATCTTTGCATATTTTTTTATTATTATTACTTGGAATAATTTTGTGAAATACGCGCGCGTGCGCAAGATTTTTTTTCTTCGCACAAATTATGCAATAAAGCGCGTGCAATCTAATAAGAAACTTAAAAAGAATTAGATTTTGTTTGTGGGATTTTCACAAACAAAACAGAAGAAGCGTTTTGCAAAAAGTAAATTAATGCACTTTTTTGTAACAATGTTTATAACAACGAGTGGCTTAGTAAAAAGCACGTCCTCTGCTTATACAACGCATTACGGGGACTCGTAAAGGACTGCACAGCGCGGTGGCAGTCCTCGCTTTTAATAATTCCTTCCGCGAGGATCGGTCGAGGATCAGAGAGAGAATTTACTGCGGACGTACCACTTGCGCTTGTGTTCACTCTTTTATCTCGCTTTGATGCGAAGAAAGTGGAAAGAGACCAGATGTAAAAGGGACGAGAAAAATAGCGTTCTCTTCTGCTGCAGGAACACCGATGCTCGCGCCATTGTTTTCTAGCGCCAGGTCGCCTTTAAAAATTCTCTCCTCTCGAAAGGGCCAGTTCCTTATCGCGCATGAAAAACGTCATAAATTCATGTTCCACCAAAGAGACGATGAGGTTCTCTTTTCTGCGCAATGTATCTTCTGTATTTTGCAAGTAACATCAAAGTGCAGTTAGCACTCTTGTACGTGTCCGGCAACACTTTATAAAAAATTTCCGTTATAATTACGCGCGCGCGCGCGAAAAAAACGACCTTTGTTTTGAACAAGATATGAAGTGTTGTAAATAAGAAATATGCAACACCAAAAAGAAAAAATCTGAAATAATTCGTGCAAAAAATAAAATGAAAACATTTGTGAAACATTAACAGCTAAGATCTAATCGTTAAACAAGTTAATCAGTAAAGTCATTAAGTCATAAAAATTATATTAAAATTTGTACTTTATAAAATATAAAAAACTTTACATTTTAAATAATTTTGTCATTTTTTAAAATATTGTATACTTCAAAATAACGCACGCAAATAAACTTTTTATAATAATAAATATAAAATATTATGTAGAAGAGATTCAAAATATATTACAATCACGTTGTGTGTTTTAGCATTTCTGATACGGCGATATAATTTATCAAAATTTCCTGCGTTGTATAATATAAAATCGATCATACGTCGTATGTACTTCACTTAATCTTCGCACGCACAACAACTTTATGACAAGTAACAATCCGTCAGTGTGAAGATATTAATAATCCGTAGTCATATCTGTAGTCAAAAATAAGTCGATAAATATTCTCTCACATGACGATCAACGTCGATCCATTTCTCGATAATGTCGCGTCTGACGGTCGACCAGCACCGCTAACATGGCGCATTAGAATATCAGTTATCGAAGAAAGTTTGGCGGTGCACTCGATGAATAGTTGGCCGCAGAAACAACAATGCGTGTCGGAAAATTTAATACCGAAATATTCCGGTCGAAAACTATGGCCGTGGCGATATTAGCCGACATGGAAGCGTGCGAATATTTCAAACGTTATAGTCTCGCCTGTTTTATCGTCGCTCGTCTGCGATACATCGAAGAAAAACAGACAAAACTATATCTTTTCTTTCAAAGGGTTCTTCCGTGTGTAATCTCACACACAAATAAATAAATAGTTTAAATAATTGGTTGTAAAAATAATATACATCACGATAAAACCGAAACGTTTTATGATTTCAGAGTTTCTCTCAATCGAGAGAAGGACTCGAGACTGATGCACTTCGATCTCAAATCGCATCTTGAAATTCATCAATCTTCTCGCGAACGGACTCGTTTAAAGGACGAAAATTTTTTTTTCTTCTCGCGATTCAGCATCGACGCTTTCTTAAGCGATGATTTTATTTGTCGTTACAAATCGTTTTTCGATTCCATTAAAAACCACCGCTTACTTTTGCAGCTTCCGGATACGTTGACACGTAATACGTATTTTAGTAGATTCGGACTCACTGAAAATCTCGTTTCCCGTCTCTCTCTCTCGAGAGAGAGAGACGAGAGACTGTCCCGCGGGCCCATCGACGACAACTCCATTTACCGAAATTCAACAACGATTTTTCCTACATCCGAACTCCGTCGCGTCGTAAAATGCGCCAGGATAAGACTGAAACGCGGTCGAGGATTTTAAAAGTCGATCGGGCGGTTGCTGTCGACCAGATCCGGCGCACGTAACGTTTTTAGATCGATCGAGAGCGTGAGTTCCGGAAAACCGCCATTTTCTGTTTCCGCCTGATTTACTTCAGGTCGCTCTGATACTCACCTTTATAATTTCTCCATAGGAACGGGAGAGAAAAACGAGGCAGAAAGAGGAAGCATAATTTAAGACCAATTCGTTTCTTCGGTTTCACGGTGAAATTATTTTTATAGAGGCTTGTGCTCTTTCTCCATAAGTGTTTTCTATCATATTTAATTCATTGTCGATCGCTTCTGTGTTTCTGTATTTCTGTCGCAGCATATTTGTTTTCTTTATTTTATTTGCAAAGGTGTATTTTGTTATTTCTAGTAAATACTGAAAAATAAATATCAACGAATTCTGTGAAAACTCTTCTCGAGATCGAGGATTTGTTGTGACCCAAGATACAATTTGTAGCCTGTGTAAACATCGTTCGTTTCAAGTGATCGTCGCGGCGAGAAAAAATGGCGCGGGATGCCGAATCGAAGAGCAAATCGTACGGTTGCTCGGCATCGGGGGATGATCGGATTTGCGTTCATTTGGACAGTGAATTGCGAGACGTGCGGCGTTAACCCGCTCTATAAATTGCGAGTTCTGATTGGGATTTACGAGTGGAGGGCGCGTGAGCATGAGCGTGTGTATGTTTGCAGCCCTCTTTAAAACGAGAACCACAAAGTGAGCCGCGAGTTCTCCAATCGAGATTTATGGGCGCACACTTCGCGAAAGAAACCAGGAAAAACGAAAAAGCCGAATCTCGCCGGCAGAAAGAAACTGGAATATGCGAATACATTTTGCGACAATGGAAATGTTTTTTACCTTTACATATACGTTTCTGTTTTCTCTATGTGTGTTTTGATACAAAACGTACTTGTCTCAATAGTGTGAATAGTGAATCACAGTTTTTTATATTTTGAAGTTATTGTATTAAATAAAAATTTGAATTATTAAATATGTTCAAAAAAGTTTTTTTATTTTTTAATTGTACAATTTTTGTTTTAAACTTGATTCATATTTTATTTCTTTTTTGAAAGTTTATTTAAAGTTTTTATGTTGAAGTCCGCGGGATTTTCTAAAATTCAAACTAAAATTCAGAATTTTCGAATTTATCTATTATTTGTAAGTTTATTCTTCGCAAATTCGGTAATTGCGCGGGACTTCATCCACCGTCGGGATGGAATGGAACGAAAACAAGAGATCGTTTTGAATATTCCTGCTTTGCGATGAAAAGGCAGAAATTGCGCAACACACAGAAGAGGAGATTAATACGTGACGAGCTTTGGGGAACGTCACTGCCCGGCTTAATGTGTGTGCGGGCGCTGTGCATCTCGAATTTTATCGTCTGCTCTGTCCTAGCATCGGATAGTCACGTATTACAGATTTGTCAGATGTGTGTTTCGGGATTACTGCCAACTTGCGCGGGGGAGCGTAAAAATCGCTGACAAAAAGATTATATTACAGGAAGAGCCGGAAGATTTATGAGCATCGCAGAAACGTTGCGACTATTGATTATTAGACGAGCTAAAATGCTTATAAAACGTGTGTTCTATGGCTTGTACTTTATTTTATAACATAATAATTATGTCGCGATTAATAAATTACTTTTTTTTTTAATTTTAGATAGAAATTTTGTTAAAAAGTATAAAATTATAAAAAATAAAATTAACTAAAAAAGTAAAATCTCAAATTTTTTTTACATTAATAATTAAATATTATTAAATTACTATGGAATTTTCAGATTTTAATTAATTCACTTTAAAAGAAAACTGACAATTATTTTATAAATGCAAATCAGTCAACTTGTTATTCTTCCTACAGCGATTTGATTAATTGAATAAATCTGCATAATTTAGTGAATTCAATTATGTGCACCTGTAACATGAGATCCGATACGATTCGCTGACTTCAGAATGCCTTTCCGTAGGCGTTGTAATGAGCAGTACGTACTACTTACGAACGATTGATAAGTATCCAAAACGTCGTATAGCGACACAATATCACATTGCTTTTCTCGTTGACAAATTTCGTCCTTCGGAAGAACAAATGTCAAATGTTGACTCATTCGTACGTGATAATAGCGTTTGACATTTTTTCTTCTGAAGGACAAAACTTGTCGACGACACCAACGATGTAATATTCGCTGTCTGTACGTTATCTCGGATATTTTATCAATCATTCTTTGTACAATATATATAACGTTCACATGTGTGATTTTACTATGATTTGATAATAATATTCGGCTATTTTCTTAAAACATCAATTTATAATCCTCTTGTTATAAATAGAACATCAACTAACCGAAAACAGGACACGTTAATTAAAGATAAACAATCAACATTATGTGGTTGAGCATTAATAACTGTAAGAACTTGAGTGTGTTAACAGAAAAATAACAAATAACATTTAAATAACGTTCTATCAAAAACGATAATGCAAAAAGACACAATTTGTTTACGAATCGTTTAATAGAGAATTCAAGAGAATAACGCGTGTCGCGGATTGAATGAGGAAATTAATTTCAATTTGATTGCGGAATTGAAATACATATTCCTCATTCAGCGGCAATATTTTGAAATTGCGAAATATTTGAGTTCTAGTTTTGGGTCACTTATGTATAAAAAGCATCCGGAGTAAATAACTGCATATTTATCGACAAAATGACGTACATTTGTGTCGTCCTATATAATCGACATATTTATTAAATTCAGTAATATTTACCAAACTTTGTTTACGCATGTTTTCACGATAAATTTTATTAAATTACCGTCGGGAAAAAGAACTCGGTAAAGCACAAAAACAAATTCTATTAGCCAAAATGTATCATTCGACGCAGCTTAGCGATAGTAAAAAAACAAAAATTTGCGATCAATAAAGACTGAGAGAGTCAACAATCGTGCATACGCTTCTGCTCTGAGAAAAATAAATTTCATTATAATCTAATCGCGATTTCGCGGAATCAAAGAAACGAATAAAATTTTCAAATTTTCGTTAAAATTTTCCGGCGCAATGTATAAGTCTAATATTTAATTTAGGTTCTATTTTTTGAAAAAATTCTCTTCTATGTGGAAGAGAGTGTAAAGAGACCTTGCAGAATGTTTGCGTACTACATATTTTCAAATATTTTCGTCGGTAAAAAAAAAAAAAGAATAAAAAGAGAGCGCGCGCACTGTTCGTTTTGCAAGTTGCATGAAAAATTGGTATAACAAATACAAGTTTTCAAGTGCGCGCTTTTAACGGATATTGTTTATGCGACAATTTGCGAGTGTATATTTGCGCATGTGTGTCCGAATGCAAAGAGGATTTATTCTGACGGGTGTCGCACGTGTATGTAGATAAATACAATGGTGGCGACGCTAAGTCAACAGAACGTATCTATCTGGGCTTACAGACACGGTGAAAGAGCGAGAGAGCGAATGACGTACTCGTGAGGACGTGGTGGATCAGCGGAGAAAGCTCTTCAAGCTCGGCTACCATCGAATTACGTCGGATTTTCACAACTTTCGAAAAGCTTCCCAAGGACTGACGGTGTCCCTTGACGAGAAGGAAATTCGAGGCCACCTCGCGTATGATACCAGCTTAACTCTTTCGTCGACTGACGTTGCCGTAAAATACGTTTCTCACCGTCGCGTCAATTTGCGAGAAAATTTCTGTTTCTTCTATTCTATATTTTTGCGCTCGAGACCTTTTCATCCCTTTTTTTTGCATTTACTCTGCTCTGTATCAATCACAATTTTATTATATTAAAAGAAACATTAATAACAGAAATATTAATACAGAAGAAACAATTAATATTATAATATCTTACGTTTATTCAAATATAATAAACAATTAAAAAATATTTTAAGTACTTTTACGTTATTTGACATTTTAAATAGATCAGAAAAAAATACATATCTATATGTGTATAGATATGTATTTTTCTCTGATCTATTATTTCTATTTTTACAAGACTCTCCTTCAGTGATACATGATATAAGATCTTTTGCTGATCGATAAAAACGTTTATTTATTTACGATATTAATAATTTATGAGGATAATAAATAGTTATTAGTGTTAATTACATATCATGCGATTACATAATAAATCTCATTATTGTACATGATTAATGATTTGCTCGAAATAATTTCTTACTGTGGAAATTTAAACAACATTAGTTGTTAAAGCAAAAACCAGTTGCGAATTCCTATTGCGCTTCTATTCTTCCTGCGATTAATTTCGCAAAACTACATGTGTCTAATAACACACGTGCGTCACGAATTCGTTAATATAATTGTTATCGCAATCTTTTTCCCTCCTTCGAACGATTAATCGCTTGAACGTGTTTTGTCCCATCCTCACAAGTTTGTGCACAATAGTAAATCAAAGTTAGGTAGAAGTCGGTTATGTAATTTCGCAAGTGATTTCCCCGTGGAACGTATACTACGAACGAGCATAAGACTAAAACCGTGGGGAATATAATATCGTCTCCTCGCGATCTTATCCGACTTATATGTATTAGATACGAGAGAGAGAGAGAGAGAGAAATGCCAATTGCATATTATTTTCGTAACAATATAACGACCACCATTTTAGTTTATTACTATAAACATATTATTATAAATATAATAATTTATTACTATAAATATAATAAGTTACAAAAACAAATAATAAACGTTATTTTAAAGTGCGATTATGCTGATTTGAAGTATTACAATAGCATTTATTACTAATTATTCTTCATTTATCTAAAAAAATTATGAGGTTTTCAATTTCAATTTTGACCGCGGCGTTTAAGGAGACATTTAAAAATCCGTATACGATAAAGAGACAGGCCTTGAACTCAATTAAAAACTTTGCGATTTTCTTCTTTAGAAATAATTTTGATGACGAAGTCGCTCAGGGGCAATAAGTTTCCTATCTCGAATAATGATGTAACACGGTTAAACTATGTAGAAGTGGAGCATGTTCTCTTAGATTTTCTGAAACTATCGGCATTACTTGTAAAATCCATGTCGCGTGGCTCCAAAACAATTTATATACAACGGATCTTATGTGCAAACTTAAATGTCAAAAATCACAAAGCAAATTACTTCGTTTGTATTATCTTCCCCCTTTTTTTAACTTTAAATAAATACGGATTATTTATTTTTTTCCCTCCTTTTTTATTTTTAATGTTATGCGATACAACATATTGCAGCAAAACTTGCAACTAAATAACTCGATCCGGCTAAAAGTATATTGTTTTCCGTAAAGCCCGTTTCTTCCTTATAATATTGAGAGATTTCTGATCCGTGAAATGATGTAGCAAAAATCTGATAAGCCACGTAAGATAAATCGGATAGTCTTTTAGAGACAATGGGCTGATCCGAACCATTGAAGCCGAACAATTCATTTCGCGAACGAACGGTCCCGTGAAGGAAAGAAAATAAGACACACATTCTCCGTCGCAAAAAAAAATGTAACTAAAACGTAGCGATAAGGCGACAACGATCGAGACTCAGAATGTGCGAACTTCGACTATACCGCGCCCGGAGATGCGCTCGAGCAGCAACGTCGCAAAACGAATTTGCAGTTTCACGACGACGAGTTCCAACAGTTTAGTTAAAATGATACGACGACTCTCCAGACTAGTTTCGAACGCGATGCGATAGAAACGGGTTGCGTCGCGTCTCGTCACTTTCCACTCGAACTAATGTATTTAACGAACCGTGGCGCCGGCCGTTTGTATATATATCTGAAACGATAATGCATTAACAGAAATAACTGCGCGCGATGCGCTTGACTTATGAAATGATATTACGCCTCCGCTAATGTAGTAATCTACGCTGTTTGTGAAGCATGTTGATACAAGCTCACAAAAGATTTATCGAATAAATGCAGATGCGCCATTTGCTGAATGCCGGTAATTGAAAAGCTTATTTATAATTCCCCTTGAAAACTCATGCTTTTGAAAAAATGAAGATTGTTATAAAACTGCGATATATATTCTCTCTCTTTTAGTATAACAGAGAGAGAGAGAGAGAGAGAGAGAGAGAGAGACAGAAGAGAAAAGAAAGAAAGAAATTTATAAATAAACAATTTTATTTTTTCAATATATTTAAAACAGAGATTTGTTACGTCCTATGCACTCCTTCTCATTATTTGCAATTTGCAACTCAAAGTAACATGAGAAACGCGTTCGGAAATAACGCGAGTTAATAAAAATAAACCAAGACTTTCAGATGGAACATAAAAGATTTAATAATAAAATTTAATAATAAAAGGTATCTGCCCAAACACAGTCGTAACTTAATGAACGAGATATAAAACAACAACAAACGTGTTTTAAGAAACGAATCTCAAACGACAAAGGCATTCGTATAGAAATAATTATAATTCTCCTCTTGTCCCCAAAAGGAAAATCATAGAGAAGTCGGTACAAATAATCGGATCTTAAATGATGTAAGACCCGACTATTAATCATCTTAAATTCATTCTCAAATGGTCTGCAGCCAATAAAACGACTCGTACAATGGCCTAGTTTACACCGATCGCTTAATACGCGTATTAAGTACTATATTCGTATTAAATCGGCTTAGTCTCAATGATGTAAACGATGC
>QVOA01009330.1:0-83773 GCA_014825685.1 Pseudomyrmex cubaensis | reverse complement strand
AACATCACCCGGGTGTACTCGAGTGTCATTTTATCTTTGTTTCATATTTAGTGAGTAATAAAGATAAAGTATACCTGGGTGGGGAATCCGAACGCACCCCTGATCTGCTCAGTCTGCTGAACGTGGCCAATGTTATACTGTTCCGTCTATGTTATGTATGTACACACGTTGAAAAACAGTCGAAACATCAAGTATATGATAACTTGACGTGTAGAGAATAATAAATGTGTATTTAATATCTTATTCAGTACTGCTCAGTACTGTCAATAATAACAGAAAATGCCTTGTGTCAATTTGAGTCACTTGCTGAAAATTTTTTTGTCTATATTATGGTTCAGATGGTTTTATTCTCAATAATGAATGGCTAGTAATACAAGTTTTCTAAGAGACAATTTATTTAACTTTTTGAGACGCTTGGATTACACACTTAAATACAGTTTCAATATAATTTGTAAGAAAACCACTGTTGTATAGTTTTTATTTATTATTTTTTCTGATTTATTTTATACCAATCACCACTTTGAATTTTCAGCAATGTGCCGATTAGGTTAGAAAATTTCTTACATTTTTCTAACAGACTTTAAGACAAATTATGGACAGTAGTGAGTTTCTCTTGTCTGCTTTTATGTCTTCTCTTTTTTTTCATTACATGTTTAATCCTTCTCCAATCTTCAACAAATGTTAGATTATATTTTGTAGCTTATCATGGTGTATCACTAAAATATTTCTTGTAAAACTTTTAAAACATACAACTAAACTTTTATTCTTAGTCAAAATAATCTGGCATTTGTCTATATTCTTGCTGCCTAAGTAATTTAAAAATTAAAATAAATATGATTTTCATAATAATGAACTTTTTGTAGGTGATGAGGATAGTGCTTTAAGCAGTGAAGATGGTAGATTGAGGACACCACATTCATTCAATAGTTATACTCATCGTAAATCAAGTAATTTTGGCAAGGACTTTCGTTTTGAAGAAGAGTCAAACGCCATAATGCCGGCATTCAACAGCAAGGACTTTTATAATTTCTCAAATGGTAAAAGGAAACTGGAAGAGTCTTCTTCTGAAGATGATACCGAGCAATATAATAAATTAAACGAAGTAAATCTTCCTGAATTGGAAAATTCAGGTGTGTATTTTGTGTGATTTACATTTTATATAAATACTATTCTGTTATTTACATTTAGATTTTCTATTTACATAGTGTCTAATATAGTACAATACATTTTTTAAATATTATAGGCAATGTCAAAAGAAGTAGATTAAATAATAAGGAGGAAATTAATCACCATGACATTGATAAGGAAAAGCATGCCCAGGAAATTCAACCTGCAAGCAATGTATATACCGAAGGCCAAAACAACAAGCATTTGGGAGTAGCTCTGCAAATAATGGAGAAAATGGGATATCAGCCAGGAAAAGGTCTAGGAAAGCATAGTCAAGGTCTTGTTGAACCAATAGCAGCAGCAACTCAGCGTGGTAGAAGAGGATTTGGACATCATGTACCAGAACTTGAGAAAGCTGGTCTCTTGTGGGATCCTCAACAAGAAGATATCAAAGTTGAAGAAGATATGGAGTGGTTGCAATGTGCCCAGACAGTACCCGATAGTTATGAAATAGATTTAGATTGGGTAATGTTTGAGCCGAAAAAAGACACTATAGAAGGCGAAGTCCATTTCTGCGATCCTAAGATTTTAGAGCAAATACTTAAATCGAAAACAATATTTGATAAGTTAGACAAAAATGAGATGCGTAAAGCAAGAACTCGTTCAAATCCTTATGAAACAATTCGAAGTGCCGGTTTTCTGAATCGGGCTGCTGTCAAAATGGCAAACATAGATAAAGCATGCAATTTTATGTTTACCAAACCTAAAGTTCCTTCTACAGATCCTAATGAATTGTTGTACTTTGCCGATGTATGCGCTGGTCCCGGTGGATTTAGCGAATATATATTGTCAAAAACAAAGTGGCATGCAAAGGGATTTGGAATTACTTTGAAAGACAAAAATGATTTTACTTTGGACGAGTTCTTTGCCGGACCTAGTGAATCGTTTCACCCTTATTACGGACCATTGGATAATGGAGATGTATATGAGTTAGAAAATCAAGAAGGATTTCGAAAGTTGATAATGAGACATACGCAAAATAAGGGAGTGCATTTTATGATGGCAGATGGAGGGTTTTCTGTTGAGGGTCAAGAAAATATACAAGAGATTTTGTCGAAACGATTATATTTATGTCAATGTCTGGTGGCATTGATGGTAGTTAGAAAAGGTGGACATTTTGTAACAAAACTCTTCGACTTGTTCACGCCCTTTAGTGCCGGCCTTGTCTATCTGATGTACAGATGCTTTGATAGTATTTGCATTTTTAAACCTAATAGTTCTAGACCGGCTAATTCAGAACGTTATTTAATATGTAAAAACAAGAGAGAGAATACAGGAGCAGTAATTGAGTACCTGATGCATATTAATGGGTTGCTTTCGACAGGAGATAATCTTAACGATGTGAAACAAATAGTGGCTCTTGATATGTTAGAAGCGGATAAGGCGTTTATTGAATATTTAAGAAATTCTAACAATACTCTGGGTAGGAAACAAATAATAGGACTTTTAAAAATCGCAGCTTTCTGCGAAAATCCGAAACTAACTGAACCGAAGCAAGGAGATATGCGAAAGGAATGTTTAGAATATTGGGAAATATCAAATAAAACTCGTGTTAGGCCGCAAATGGTTAGACCGCAAGATAAGATAAACGAGATGTTGATGAACACTCGTTTAGATTTTCTTGGATACGAAGCAAAAAAAGCAACAACTGTCGAGAGTCTTAAAAACATTGTAAGTAGCCCATATGACTGGTACTGCATACCATGTAGTTCTAAGCCTTTTATTGAAGAGGATAAAATAGCAACATTTTATTTGGGTTTGGGAAAGAGAAAAGTTTTTCGTTACGTAAGGGGTCAGTGGCATTCTGTTGGTGATGTAAAACTAGAACTTCCCGAAAATACTCTAGTATATGCAGAGTTAGTATATGAGTCAAAATGTATGGGAAAGTCTTTTGTTAAAACACGAGCTTTGCATATTCTGGATGCTTACATGCTTGGCGGAGAAAACGTAAGCAAACTATATATTTCGAATAGATACAGGCTTATAAAGAAATTTTGTGAGGCGATAAGAAAGCCGACTCCGAATGATTATGTTTGCGTGCGAGCGAGGGACAGATTTTTCGTAGGTCCCGATATAAATCAGAAATTGCGAATTGCACAACGATATGTAAGAAATCAAGCATTCGAGTTCTCCAGAAGTTTTTCCGAACTCGAAAACGAAAACGACAGTGAATATTCATATATTCCGTTTAATAGTGTACTTTTCATAAAAAGCGTTGCTCCTCCTTGGAGGCGCTATTTTAGTACCAGAACAAAATTTTTTTACGTGTACAATTGTAATAATGGGAGATCAGAATGGGAAGCTACTAATAGACCAGCTAAAGCTGAAGCAAGTTTTGAACAAGGATTCAAAGACCGTATTATTTGGCAATGGCCCAGTAATAATGAGAGTGTTAATATAGAAAAACTAACTAGTATGATTCAGATTTCATTGCAAAAAATAGAAGAACAACAACAATCAAAACAAAACATGGGAAAAATTGGTTGAAATTTGGTTCCATTTTTATATTCATTCTCATTATTATTTAGTCAGCATATATATTGTCTCTAATTTACTTATGATTTAAGTTTCTCTTTTTAATGTGATTTTTTAATTACACAGTTATACCTTTCTATTCTTGTCTTTTATATTTTTGCTTTCTCTCTCTTATTGTTTGCTATGACTACTGATTGAAGGAGAATAGCAACAACAGATAGCATAGAGAGAAAGCCTGACTCGACAAAAATAAAGAGGTTTGACTGTAATTCAGTTTTTACTGATTTAGCATAATTTGTATTTTTAAATATCTCTAATGTACGATATAGATATTTAGCTATAATAAATATCTTACACTAGTCGAGCAATGTTGAAAAATGTAAAAAAAATGTTATATACATATTTCAGTTATGCATGTAGTGTGAAAAGAAGACTGAATATTAAATTTTGTTGTTTATCATCATACTGTGTACATATTTTTTGTAAATAAATGTACAATTATTCAAACGTGTTGATATAATTGTGTGCATTTATGTCTCAGAGAATATGTATCTTCTGTAATTATATGTATCTTATAACAAAAACCTTTTTAGAATTATTTTGCGAAAAAACGCGTTGTCAAGAATTAGAGACGTATATTTTTTATATGTATACATTATAAAGTGGAAATATATATGCATTCACAAAAACACAAAAATGTACGTAAATTATAACATTTAATTTATTATAAACAACCTCATTACATTAATATATACACAACTATTTTTTTTTTTTCGGTACATCATTTATACGTATCATATATACGTACGTATTTGTGTGCACACACGTTCATATATATTTGAATGTCGCACACAGTATTTCAATTTTTATTACATGGTAAAAGTGACTATTTTAACAAGTGTAAAACGGAAAATAAAGCTCTTATCGGCGAAACATAAAAACGTTAGCAATGTAATATCGTTTTTACTTTTTGCATGCAATACAAAATGTTGCTTTAAGCAAAATTATTTCTCACAAAGCTTCTTTTTCGTACTCAAAGTAATCAAGTAATTTTATAAATCTATACTTTCAGGAACAATGTGCAAAAAATATATTAACACGCATAAGAAATCAATGTAATCTTTTTTTTGGCAGTTGTACATTTCAAACTATTAGATTACATTATTAGTGTAGGAACGATTTGTGTTTCTATGATTGCTAACAATAAAATAAAAATCGCGCTAAAGTAATCTGAGGTCAAATTGTTCTTATGTTAAATATTTAAAAGAATAACCGTTTGCACTATAAATCCTTGATACAAATCAATGTTTCTGAATTTATGATGAGCGAGCATGCTTAGATTTATTTTACATTTTGGTTGCTACGTCGCGTCATACGTGTGAGTCGGCGAACAAATCTTATACTATACTGTGTGCTCAATAATGGGAAGCAGCATGTGATTTTTAGTTTATCATAAATCTCTTCCTCGCAATTATTGCGACTATCGCTTATATGAGACGATCTTCTCTTTCTACCAGAAACACTGTATAAATTTATAAAAACGAAAAAAAAAAGGATAAAATTTGTGGTTTAACAGAATGCCGATTTATTTGATTCAACAATAAAAACTAACAATTATTCGCAGAGGTATAAGGCAATCGATAAATTTTGTATGGCAGTCAACGTGTTAATAAAAGCGTATAGAACCCGTAGCTATATTTGAATCTGTAAAGTCAACTGATTTATGGCACTTTTCTTAGTATATGTATAAATATATCTAGAGAATTCAAAAAGATAAATAAATATACAATAAACGTAACAATTCACAAAATATATCATCTATGATAAGAAAGAATAGTGGTTGCCCACAGAAGACGTTGCCAGATCCAGCGTGGTACCCTACACGGTACAAGATTGATCATTGCACCGGCTAAATGACGTACCCAGTCCCAGATACCCCACGGAGCGTGACCGCCATTAACATAAAGAACATACGTAAAACCGTCTTTACACTTTCCACGGATCGAATAATAATATGGAAGAAAACTGTGTAACCGAAAGTGACATCTCTGATAAAATAATATAGCAGGAGCGTTGCTGGAGAGCACATGTAGGAAGACCGCCTTTACAGAAGAACGTTCGGGAGCAGTGACATGAGCCAGCAGTTGTTCCAACAGCAACGATGCTATTCCATTTCTTCTGTATGCACGACGTACGCCCAAACTAAGTATGTAACCCACAAGACAATTCTCTCCCAAACTGGAACACAAGATATCGTGATCCTCCTTGTTCAGCATGGCGTATGGTTTTATTTCTGCGACGATCAATCCTATTATTACTCCACCATATACTGCTGCAAGTGCATAGAATCTTGAGGAGCTTGTGATGTCTTCGTACCATGAATAGGGATAATCTGTGTGTGAAAACAAATCAAGTCATTAGATTTATTGTATATATGAATAAAAAATTTTTTCTGTATTTTGCTGTTCATTTCTTATAATATGTAACACTGAAAAGAGATTAAAACTTTTCAAGAATCTTTATAGTCTTAGCTTTATTTTCCATGTGCAATTAAAGACAAAAAAAAGCCAATGATTAAACAGAATTAATGAGGCTTGAGAACAACAAGTTTTATCTCTTTAATACATAAAAGTAAACATCTCTATCTTTCTAGTTGAATCACTACATATATCCAAAAAGATCTTTCTATATATAATCCTATTAGTCTAAAAATCTGAAAATTTTCTGAATAAAAAAACTTAATTAAAATTAATAAATTTCATATTCACAAACATGCAGCAACATGTTAAACATGTTTGTACAACATATCATCGCTTGAATACTTAGATATACGCTTACCTATCGGAAACCAGTCTTGACAGAGCGAGCGCACTTCCTCGAGGTCATCCGGACAGAGAAATCGTAGCTGCACTTCGCCCAGGACACAGAGCGGTACCGTAACCGCCGACGTCGTTACGGATGCCGTTGTCGGGCTGCCGCACTGCGTGGTAGACGAACAATTCCTTGTGACAGCCTCATCCGTGGTGTAGGAAACGCGTTGCTTGGCCGTGTCGGACGTCTCGATCTCGTTCACGGTGGCAGCGGCACCATCGCCGAGTTCGCTCTCCTCCGGTAGAATCACCGGTAAATACCGGTTAAAGGACATGACCATCGCGCCGGAATTCGTCTATTTTCATCTTAAAAGTTTTCAGTTGCGTTTACAAACAGTAATCACGAATGGTTTTTAATAAGTCGAAAAAGAGAGAGAGAGAGAGAGAGGAGAGAGAAAGAGTCTGTCACGTCGTGCACAAGCAATCGTCGATGATAAACAAACAACGCCACTTCCTGGACATCTTGCTTTTGTGCGCGCTGCCAGTTCGTTGTGTTGTGAATATATTTGTAATCGCGATAGATCTGTCAGATTTACCGCTGTTTTTTTCGCACGCACGCGGCGCAAACGACTTTTCTGTCTGCTGCGTTCGTCGCGTCGCAGGCCGGCCACAATAGCTCTGTTTGACACTTTTGGCAGTCTTGCCAACGTACGTGTTTACGATTTCATTGTATCATCAGGTAACGTCAGTCACGAGAAGGTTGATTTTGTCGTTTTTCTAGCAGAATTAGTCAGTGTCAAATCTTTTATATATATTTTTTTTAACATACCAATCGACATAGATACAGATACTTCTTTAACATTACATAGCGGTATTGAAAAAGCACATAAACAGCAGCGTAACCGAAGTTCCTTTTAATCAGCTGACTTTGCGGTGAACAAACAATTTTGCTCGGGACTGTATTGAAGTTTCAGCGGTCACTGACAGTCACACCATGGCGGCAAATAAAAGTGTCATTGTGCTCGCGCCGAACGGTCGTCGGCAGACTGTAAAAGTTACAATAAACACGACGATCCTGCAGGTAAATCTAACGTCGATATATTGTATGTATTTTTTTTTATTTATGCAAATGTTTACTCGAATGTTGATCGAACATAAATAATGCCGACGTCACGCACTCTTCGCGCAAGAAGTTAATTTATTTTCGAGGACTTCAGATTCTGGTTTTTTGTTTGTAGGTTTTGGAGGAGGTGTGCCAAAAACAAGGTTTTAATGTTGACGATTATGATTTAAAGTGAGTCGGATTAATAATAAAGAGTGTAGACTGTGTAAATTTGTATAACATCATGTAATTTTCATATGTACCAAATTGTGTGTTACATTCCTCTGTTACAGACATGGTCGTCAGATATTGGATCCTAATACAATATTTCGCTTCACCGGTTTACCAAACAATGCTCAACTAGAAATGGTAGCTTGCACAAAAACACGTTCTGTATCTAATGTTACAATTAGTATTCAGCCAGAGAACGGTGAGAGAGTGATGTGTGAGTTTCCTCCTACCACGACATTAGCTCAGATATTGAGAAAACTATATCCTGATTCCGATCTAAAGAGAGCTGTGTTGATCTACATGCATCGTGAAGTATGTGTGTATATATATATTCAAATATATGTAATATATATACACACACATGATCTGTTGATATTATATAGAGAGAATTTTATGTGTATTATAAGTTCATATTGGTTTACTACGAAAAAACAAGTAAAACTGTATTTTTATACACTTTTCATAGGTATATGGAGAGGAAACACTGGAAAGAACAACATTAAAATCATTAGGTCTCAGCAGTGGAAGAGCTATACTACGGTTAATATATCGTGATCCGGAGCAATTAAAAACTCAAGCACACATATCCACACCTTTAGTTCCAAAACCAGTTGTTGCATTAGATAGCTCGCAAAATGAGAAAAAAGACCAGAAAGTGTCCATGCCACATTGTAGCAAAGAAGAGAATGATGCTACTTCATCAATGGAAAGAATATCAAGTGTGAAAAATCAGAAGAGTTTAGAAAGTGAGAAAAAGATAGACAGGAAAAGTGAAAGTATAAGTACGACCAATGATAAAGATCAAGAGATAGATGTATGTACAAAAGAAACGAATCAATCTGTTGCAAGAAGTTACAATAATCATGACAAAGACCAGAATGTCACAGAGGCATGCGCAAAAATCCAAGAAGATGCATATGAAATTAAGTTTGTAAGGTGTAATTGTGCAGACATGCAGACTTGTAAAAATGTCTCTTTTTTGCTTATCAATGATTTTTTTGTTACAGTTGGGTGAGAGAAATGGTCTTGTATTCAATCAAGCTGAGGCTCAAGCATTGCCAAAAGACGAACTGCCAGATAGCTTCTTCGATCTCGATCTGCACGATGCAAAGACTCTCCTACGCGATGCAAAACGTCGTAGAGAACAGCTAGAAGACGCTCCGCTTCTGACGGAGACACAGCGTCAGCTGGATCGAGACAAACACACTCTGGATCAATTAAACAAATATCGACACACCGTAATTCGTATACAGTTTCCTGATCAATTTGTTCTTCAGGGTGTATTCGGACCGTTAGAAACTGTTCAACATGTTAAAGATTTTGTTAAGAATCATTTGGACAATCCGGAATGTGAATTCTCTATCTGTGAGTCTCTAACTGTGCGATGTCATATTACCTCTAAGAAAAAAAAGCGAATATATACTTTAGTTCAATAAAATTTCATTACTTTGTAGATACTACTCCGCCAAAGCATATTTTGAACTCTGACGCGCGACTACTAGATGAAAATCTTGTTCCCTCTGCAATTGTTTATTATTCAGGACAATCGTCACTTAAGTCAAGTGTGAAAGAGAAATTGACAGATCCAAGAGCTGCTGATATCGAAGCTATAAAATCTAGGTAAGCTATGTTAGGCGTCTCAATATAACTCAATATAGATTGTCACTAAATTGTATATATTTGTCTAGAACTACGCGTAGAAAACAAAATCCAACTGAAGATGATAGAGGCACAGTTGTTGAAGACAAAAATAATCACAATGATCCAGGACCAAGTAGTTGTAGCAAATCATTATCTCAGAATCAAAACAAAACACCAAAATGGTTCAAACAGACATTCAAATAATATTTTTGTTAATAGCAGCACGAAGTGATAATCCTTCAAAAAATGTAATGTATAAAATAATTCTATATACAGGATTTTTGTGCAGATCTGCATATCTCTCGGACATCTGTCCGAGACATATTCAGATGTGAACATGCATGTGTCATCACGTGTTGTGTACTTCTTAACAAGTTTAAAATATACAAATCTGTACACAACGATGTCCGACGTGTTTCTCATTATTAAATTGAAATATACAAAGCTTTACACGTAAGAATCTGATATGCTTACTAAATTAGTTATAAAAATAAAAACAAAATGCTACATATACAAATAGTAAAGTTCTTATGATCTATTTCTATGGCCGCGCGCGCGCGCACACACACACGTTATTAACATCTTATGTGTATTTTATATATATATATATATATAAAAGTGTATGTATGTGTGTATACACACACTTGTAAGTGTACATTTCATATGAAAAAACAACGATATAGCCGAGTGATGAAAGTACGATCGTGAATTATGTATCGATGATATTAATTGTGTGTGATAAAGGTGCTTTAAATCTTCGTAACATTGAGTATATATATTTTAAGTAATAAACGTAATATTTTTCTCGATAGTAACAAGATTTTATATATCAGTGTTTTCTTTTTTTGTTGCGTGAGATGGCAAATGCTTTTATGTAGTTTGCGGAATGAAGCGAAGAGATTGTAATAATGTTTACGATTGTTAACGTGAATCGACTATGTTGTTTTTGTGACACGAGAAGATATCATTAACTTTGCAAGTCAGGGGGTACTGTCGTAGGCGATTGCAATTGTAAATGCATGAGTCTCCGGACTGGGCCACCGATTATATTTCCGGCCGGGCCTGAACCGCCAGCCTCGGCCTCCATACTTTCCCGCAAACTTGTCTCCACGGGATCCACCACGCTATCGTCATTGTTCACGGTCGAGCTTTCGTCTTTTACCAATTGCGATTGCAATTGCGAATCCAACAGTCGCATGTATTTATCCATATCGCCGCCTTTATCTTCGTCGTCGCCGCCCAGCGATCCCTCTGAGCTACCTTCGAATTCCCCGTCTCCTCCCGGTACAACTAAATCGAGGATACCTCTCAGAGTACTATCGAACACATCCGCGTCGAAGTCTATTCGCGCACCATCTTCCGCATCTGGCATGTCGTTGTCAGTTGATTGTTCCCTAAAAATATTATAATCAGCATTGTAATCGCCTTCCACTTACATATAGATTAGGAATCGACATTTGTTTTTGAAAAATGTCTTATTCTTTTGTGTGTATAAGAAAGATAGAAATCGTACCCTAAGAAATGTACGCCATCAACGTCACTAGTCTGATTGAGGAATGATTGCACTTTCTCTCTGAGACTCAAGGATTCTTGATCCAATCTTCTATCCTTGGTATTGCCGTATTGTTGATTTAAATACATGTCTAATTGTGCCGGATCCACATTTAACCAGCTATCACTATCCGCAGGACTCAGCGTAGTCTCATCTTGAGCTGTGTGTGTACGTGTGCGTAGAAAAATGAATAAATTACAAATACAGCTATGATGATAGAATGGCGAACAACAACTAAACTCGTTATTTACACAATAAGTTTAAAAAGACTTCATATAAACAACACGTAAATTCAAAAATATTATAAACAAATTACCATGCATTTCAATATCGTTCGTTTGAATGTTTTCCCATGCTTCTAAAACTTTTTGAGCATCGTTTTCGTACAACTTCGTTACATTATCAAATAAAGTCGCATGCTTCAAGAAATACTCTTTGGCCGTGGATAACAGTTTATTACGTTCCTGGCTACCTTCCAACAGATCTCTAAAGTAACCATTCGCCTCTAAACGAGCTAGGTAAGCGTTGAATGCTGGTTCGTTCAGCTTTAATTTCTCATCATCCGGAACGTCCGATTGTTCTTTGGTACGTTTCCTACGTTCCTCATTGGCCCGAGCTACTAGCATCTCTAAACCGCATGCTATTTTAACGCCAAGTACATGAGCATTGTATTTTGAGCAAGTTGCAGGTGGTATGTTCCAACCTGTTCTCGGATCACCCGTGTAACGACAATGCGTTGCCATTGCATACAAACACTTGGTCATTTTGACATTGACCATAGTTCGTTGTTCAGGGGGAAAATATCTCATAGCGCGACAAACCTAGAATAGAAATAATAGCAATAATACGTATGTATATATAATAAATACATAATAGAGACAGAGTTGAATTAACATCATACCCTGCGTTCAAGTGGATCTGAGTGACAAATAGTTCTAATCACTGGGGCTATAAGTCTTGGTTCTAAACGAAGTATAGAGGCTGCTTTTTCTGGAAGGAACGCTCTGGCCTTGTGTTTCCTTTTTTCAATCTCATCTGGATAAACACCGATTCGCTTTTGCAACACAAGTTGCACTTTTTCAGACATCTTAGTGATATGTGGCTTGCTATTTATATTATTCAGTAAATTTGGAAAAGACGTTCCTCTTTCTCTGATCACATGAATATCACCATTATGAATGAATACTCGATCCTGACATGTCTCAGGGTTAGCCCACAATGGCAAAACATTGGCAGCTTCAATCAGAAGAAATTCTCCGTCCGAGTCCACCACTCTGGCTATCAATCCGTCGAAAGCTTTGGTAAGCCGAAATATGAGAAACACCGTCAACCATTCATCACCTATGTCCTCGTCAAAATGTAGACTTGCGTAAATATGAGGCAAGGTATGATAATCTGTGATAAATAATTGATTAGTGAGTTCTCTAAAAATAACATAAAAACACATAGAATATATGTGTGTGATATAGTAATGGAATAAAAATTAACCTTCTTCGACTGCTGATCCTTCAAGAATTCTGCTCAATAACATTGCTTGCTTCGTTCTAGGACGGAAATTTAAACTGTCTCTGTGCCAGATATGATCGACAATCAAAGGAGCGATCTCGTCATTGTACTTGGCAATTTCTTCACTTAGCTTCGCCTCCGTAACCGCGTCCGGATCGGACGCGTAGCAAAACTTGGGATACAGAAAACACTCGATGATATCTTCCTCCTTCGCCTTGTGCAACATCGTTGTATTTGCCATCTTTTGTTGCTGCATTTGAATCTACAAACTATGCTCCAAACTATGTACTTCCTTACGTCACCTCGTTCACCAAGCCACCATGAAGCGAATACACGTTCTTTTTACAATGCTCAGCTTCCATGGACATTTCTAGTAGATGACCACATAGTGTGATTAAAATCGTGATCTAAGTTGTTTACTGCATTATTCAAGACGCGACCATAACCTACGCAATCGTCGCTGACTGTGCGATGGGCTGTAGTCTGTACACAGCCCAGGCGCGCTTGGGCGCGCTAACGCTAACATAACCCTAATCCTAACCTAACCCTAACCCAAACCAAGTTGACATAGCGTATCTTTAATCTTTCGAGAGAATCGAGAGTGCGGAGTACTGTATCACGCTATGTACTGTGTGCTTGCGTGCATTCATAATCAGTGACATTTATGTGGGGTGTATCGTTGGAGAAACACATTTGGTTTTTCTCTTAAAAGGACTGAATGCTGACTTTTACAATATATCAATGGAACTACCGTCTTGATATAGAAAATCGCTCTAATGGACCCGGCGTCCACTTCGGATTTACACCATAATCACCGGTAATTGTAAGCGAAATTCAAGGAACATGGCAACTACCAAGAATCACCCGAGCAGTCGGTACTCGAGTTGTTTACGCAAGTATTGGCTAATCTTTGCCTTCGGCATAACCGTACTGTGCGTACAACTCTATCTACACACATTCTTCAGTCTGGACAATGCCAGAAGCAGATCAAACCGGTTGTCATCCGGAGAGGTATAGTTTGCTCTCTTATGTGCATATACGAAAGCAATACAAAGTTATTTAGCATATATTTTATTATTAAATCAGGGTGGTTCTTCGCAATTTGAAGAGGACGAAGGCTTGCCAAGGGGTTTACGTCAGGTTAAACTTCCACCGGACAAACAGGGAAACCCGAATAAACAATTGTCACAATCTCAACCGAAAAATCGCACCACTAGAATTAAACTAGATCATAAATCATTAAGTTTTACACCTATGTGCGAAGTCACAGTCAGAGAAGCAGTGAGTGCTATAACACGTGCTCAGAGTCAAACGTGCAAGCAACGCATTGTCAATGTGACGTGCCTTAGTCAGCAGGGTTTATTGTACCCAGAAAAAATACAGTCTCTATGTGCACATTCTCCAGGTTTTACAGGCATGCCAGCTAACTTGGGATGCTTCAAAGATGACAAAACATTGAGAGTTCTTTCTGGTTATTATCATGTCTTCAAAGGGAGCAATACTCCCGAGCGTTGTGCTTATATGTGTCTTCAATCAGGATTCCCATACGCTGGTACAGAATATTCGTTAGTGTCCCTAAAAATATGTATACAGCATGTCGAGCATGTTTTATCCTCTTTAATTACATCATAGATGTGGTATTGTAGGATGGAATGTTTTTGCGGCATGGAAAAACCACTGCAAACCAAACGTTTGCCAGATTCTAGTTGCAATATGAAATGTTCTGGCAATCCAAAGCAGACATGCGGCGGATATTTAAGTATCAACGTATATTGGACTGGAATTCAAAGTATGTAAACCTATTGCGAGTGTGTATAACTATTCTATATGGAAGTTTTTCATTAAAGAGTTCGATCTGACAGGATTTAAGCCTCAAGAAGCGAAGAACTCAAGTTTGAAGAACGAACCTGAGCAATCCGTGAGAATAGCCTATCTGCTAACAGTGAATGGTAGGGCAAGTCGACAAGTGAAACGACTTGTCAGCAGTCTGTATCATCCCTCGCACTTATTTTATATTCACGTTGATGCGGTGAGTAACGCGAGAAAAATTTCACAACATTTGTTTGAATTTCCATCAAAAAGATGAATAAATAATGATGATTCGATATTATGACGTAAAAGAAAATTTAAAATTGTATGTGATTTTTAGAGGCAAGATTATTTATATCGCGAAATGTTGGAGCTGGAGAGATCGTGTGCTTCGAACAATATCAAAGTAGCAAGAGGGGAAGGCTTGCGACATGCGAGTATTTGGGGTGGCGCGAGTCTCTTGACAACGCTTTTGAGATCCGCGCAACAAATGCTCGCTTATCATCAGCACTGGGATTTTCTCGTAAATCTGTCGGAGTCCGATTTTCCCTTGAAAAGTAACGATCAACTGACCGAATTTCTGAGCTATAACAAGGGTATGAATTTTGTGAAGACACATGGAAGAGAAGTTCAGCGTTTTATAGCGAAACAAGGTCTGGACAAGACTTTTGTTGAATGTGAGGCGCGTATGTGGCGAGTCGGCGATCGAAGATTACCAGATGGTATGTAAAAAAAAAGAACTCGAAAATATGTTTATAAAACGTGTTGTAATTAGTTAGAAAAAAAATTTATATATGTATGGTATGTATTGACTAATTGTCGGATTTATTCTTTTTCTTTAGGTATTCAGATTGACGGCGGCAGTGACTGGTTTGCTCTAAGTCGGGAATTCGTTGAATACGTTGCCAATCCGAATCCTGATCCACTGATAACTGAATTGTTAAAAGTATTCAAATACACTTTACTGCCTGCAGAATCTTTTTTCCACACTGTTTTGAGAAACTCACGATTCTGCAACACTTATATAGATAATAATTTGCATATAACAAATTGGAAGAGAAAGCTAGGTTGCAAATGCCAGTACAAAGCCGTGGTGGATTGGTGCGGATGTAGTCCGAACGACTTCAAGCTCGAGGACTTTAATCGGTTGAGAAACACAGCCGATCGTAGTGTGTTTTTCGCTCGCAAATTCGAGCCCGTTGTCGACCACAAGATTGTGGATCTTGTGGAGGAATGGCTGTATCCCGACAGAATGAATAGATCCGTTAAGATGAAAAGCTACGACGTGTACTGGCAAAGTCTGTATCATCACGCAGACTTGAGTCCGCTGCCGGATGACGCACTGCTAACACTTTCATATTCTTTGACGAGATTGATTTATCGCAAATTGAAGCTTGATTATAACAATGTTCGCTTGTTAGAAAATACCGCGTATTTTCACGAGAATCGACTCGCGGGCATATTGATTCTCGCGGAAAATAAAGACGGATCCGACGCTCTGTCCGACGGGAGTCGCGTGGAAGCATTGATCACTATGAGATACAACTTCACCGGATCGTCGTCAGGAAAGATACGAAGTCTGTCCGTTAGCACGGATTATGATCAAAAAGAGCAGATGTTCAGAAATTTAATGAGTAGCATGGGACCGTACTCGAGTCCGGTCTTGGCTTATGAGTTCGACGCGGGTTACGCAGTACCACAAAACATATCAGTTTTGTGGATCGATCCGTACGGTCGTCTCGCTGACGTGAATCACATACTACTTGAGGAAATGGTTCTGGTAATTATCGTATGCAACATTGAGTTTTTTGTTTCATAGAGTAACATTTTATTTACACATTTTATTTACAGATAGGGCACGTTAAACCGCAGTTAAACGAACAATTGAGTGTCGGCACCTGGCGAGTCCTGTTGGTTGCTGACACTCAACTGATGGCACAATTACAGTTTTTGATAACTCCATTGTCCTATTGGAAGACGAAGAAGATCGACTCGAAAAAGGCTAAGGAGATACTAGACGGTCCGAATAGTGTTTATCACGTTACGGAAGAGATGAACAAAAGCTGGTCGAAATTAGTAAAGTCCGCGACGATGAGTGAGCAGATTGCATATAATCAAAATAAAATCGACGAAGATCTCAACGATTGGATAGATAGATTAGTACATGAACACTACGAGATTGCGGAAATGTGCGACGCCAGTGACGGAATTCGAACTGCGGACGTAAAGTTACAAAAGTGTGTGAATACCCATTGGAGTTCTCTAAGTCCCGATTCAAAGGCTGATATACGTAACTTATGTCAAAACACTACTGATTAATTATTTTACCAACCATGTGCCATTTTTTCGCCATTTTAAAACTTTTATATATAAAACTATATCTATATAGTACATGTATGTGTATACTAAAATTGCAAAAAACACGTCTTTAAATATTTTTATATCGACTAAAATCTGTACATCATATTTATAAAAAAAATGTACATATGTGCGTATACATACGTATGTATATAATATTTATGTATATGTATGTATAAATTTTTTCGTATATGTTGTAATTAATAATTCTGTCATATTTTCGCAATTAAAAACTATAATAGATGGTATTTAATAAAATGCATGTTATTTTTGTGATATCTCTTAAGGAAAAACAGCTCGAGAGAAATCGTTTGAACTATTCTCTTCGAATCTTTGTACACTACGGTGCGATAATACAATTGCATTAATATCTTTTGTATGTATGTAGAAAATGCTAATTTTTTACATTTAGCGCGATATCAACTATCGTCGCTCGATCCGCATTTCGCTCTCAAAAAAAAAAAAAAAAGTAAGATATAAAATCTTATTTTCAAAGCGTTTTCTGAACGCCTTGCTCGGGTTACTTACGAGAGAGATCCCCAAATATTTTCGAACGCAAAATAGAAGATTTTACATAATATATAGATAGATGATTTATTTTTAACTACGGGATCAGATAAGCCCCTCAAGTATGTGTGTGTGTGTGTGTATACAGAAAATACAAAGAAAGATTACAAGACGTTCACCATCTCGGATTGAGTCAATCGACCGTTTAAATATCAACTGTAACTGGTCAGTTCTGCTGAACGACCAATGCGATTGGTCAATTTCAGTGGAATAATCGGCCGATTAAATTGATCGGAGATGATGAGACCGGCTCTATGAGATTTTAAAGAACGTTTTAATGAACGTTTTAAATATCAGAGAAAATTAGTAATTAGAGAGAGAGAGAGTACAACTCCGAACGAACATTTTTCGAACCTAGCCGGAGTCGCGAGGTGGAGCCCGTAGAGCGCGTCCGTGCGAGCCGACCGCGTTGACATCTAGGAAGTTTATTGCAAGATGTCGGGGGATGTTTTGTGCGACGAGCCGCTGGTATGCTCGCGGACGAAATGACTTGCTTGTCGTGGCGTTTATCTGCTAAATTCCGGCCTAAATTAAATCCTAAAGTGTTATAAAAGCATCACATCCGCTGGTGGTGTCGTACTAGCCTGTCCGGTCGTTTGTCCCTGCCGACGCCGACGCTCAAGCGGAAGGAACGAAGATACGAGCAAGAGTTTTACGAGAGAATCGTGCCAGTGTGTGTGTGCGCGCGTGTACCACTGCCAGAACCTAAGGTACTCCGGAAATCCGAATCCCGCTCTTTTTCTTATATAAACTGGGCAAACGAGTGATCGTGTAATTATTCACTCGAGGAAATATAGAGCGAGAGAGAAAGAGGAAGAAAGAGAGAGAGAAAAAGAAAGAGAGAAGGACAAAGAGATAAAGAGGGAGAGAGAAAGAGAAAGAAAGATTGTGAAGAAACAACACGTGCTGACAACCTAAATCTTAGCTGGGATGGGAGCCAAGGCAAGCACTGTGGCACAATCAGCTGGTGGAAATGGTCAGTCCTCCACTGGGGCCAATGAGACTACTATGCAAGGTTTTTCCGTGCTACGTTCCTTGCCTGGCGGGGTGGGCATGCTGCAACATCAGCATCAACAAGGCAATCAGTCTCAGAATTCCCGTGTATCTGGAGACAGTAGACAGCGTGCACGCTCTTTGAGTTCCGTACCAGATCTCTCTTCTGCTGAGCAGGCCGGTCTTTCCACATCCGTGGGAGTAGGAGTTGGCCAAGCTCTTGGCTTGCCACAGCTAGATTCCGACGATACAGACGATGAGAATGGACGCGTTTATGCCACTCACAGCTTGCCTTCACACATTTGGTCTCTTAACGGTAAGTCCTATGTTTCAGTCAATTAATATATCTTATACTTGTATAGTAGATGTTTATCCAGTTTTCACACATTTATCATACTTGTATCTTATTTATATATTATCTATCATTTAAGCTTAGGAGCTATTTATACTTTCTCAGATCATATATGTAATTCTGAAAGTTTATTGCATGCATTTTTTATCTGATAATAAATATCTAGTTATCAAAATGGTAGAAGTATTAACATAGTTAATCATATATTGTGTCATAATCACATCAGTCATTATAAAAATTTCCTTCATATTTATGTTCTACTTCTGAGGAGAGAAAGAGAGGGAGCTCTCTGTGGTGATGATATTTCGAAAATAGTCATTAGACTATTTGGTAGCTTTCAACTGTGTCGCCACATTATCATTATTATACATAGATGTTGTAGGTAGAACAAGGTTAACGTGCGATACATTTGAAAAGTCGTCGAGTTTGCGGAGTTAATCAGCAGTTTCTAACCTAATTGTTAGAGCAAGCACCGCAAAAATAAGGTTATGTTCGTGGACAGGGTTGGTGCGCGACGATAATTCGCGGGTGGGACAGGGGGCGTTTGTTGTGACGCGTGTTGCCGGGGTGGTTGGCCCGGTAACAGCATATTACAATCAATGAGTAGTTTGTGGCTGCAACGAGCTAAGTAAATTTTAAATTAGCGAAAAATATATTAAATATAACGTGAAAGAGAAAAACAAAGCGCGCTCCAATTGTCGCGAAAGATGAGTTTCGGGAGAGAGTCGTCGCTCAGAACAACTGGTGATGGCTGAGGTTATGTCGAGTCTATTATGGGAATTATAGTGAGCTCGTGTCTAAACGAGCACGAGGCTGAAGCTGTAGTCCCCGTGGATCGAGTGAGAAGGGTTTTTTATGGTATTTCATCTTTCCAACTACCATTTCTGTCTCTGTTTGTTCCGACACTTTTTTATGTACACACTTTTCTCATCTGTTTTCTGAGACTCTTTGCCCGTGTTCAAGGTCTAAAGTGTCCTGTATGCTCCAAGTTTATTCTACCGGATGATATAGAATGTCACCTGGTCATGTGCCTGACCAAGCCACGACTCAGTTACAATGGTAAGTCAGAACTGTGACAAAAGCATATTTACAAAAAATTGGTATTTTTTTACAAGTTGAGCTGGAGACAGAAAAAAAGCAGTAAGCAAAGTAACAAATTATAGTCAAGATTGTTGATTTTATAATAGTCAGTTAAGATTGCTGACATGTAATAGTCGATTGGCTTACTACTTAAAATTTCATGCATGTCTCTGACTTGGTCTACTGTTTTCTTGTTGGAAAACAAATTTGATTTATTATTTAATAGTTGATAATTGTTCAAATACAAACAGTAGTTAAACATATTGCTTCATATGACAGAGGATGTGCTAACTGATGGAAAGGGAGAATGTGTCATCTGCCTTGAGGAGTTACAATGTGGTGATCTTATAGCCCGCTTGCCCTGTCTTTGTATATATCATAAAAAGTATGTATATGATATAATTTAATAAATATTTTGTCTTCTATAAGACTTTTGCGCTAATGTAAAGAACAGAAAACTTTAACAGGCTTAATTGTTACTACAAATGTATTTATGGGCTTTTTTTAGCTGCATTGATAAGTGGTTTCAAGTAAATCGTAGCTGCCCTGAACATCCTGGAGATTGATTCCTACCTGCTGAACTTGATCAAGCACAGTGTAACAAGTTGCTAGCCCAGAGAACATTTATGTCGATGGGATTCAAATGGCAAGAAATGATAGAAATTTAAAAAAAAAAAGCTAGTCAAGGTGGCTGCTAGTCTGCAATGATGATTGGTGCGTGCGGTGATTTTTGTTCGACTGATTGAAAAGACTCACTCATCGGACACACGGAAACAAATGTTTTATTCAATCTTCAAGTCAACTACTGTTAAGCAGGGGACTTAAATGACAAACAAATCGCCATAGGATTCAACGATACAATGCTACATATTATTATCTATACGTATATATAATTAATCTATTATTGCTCTACCGCTTATATATACTATCATTGTACCATATTTATAAATTTTACTTAGTTTTACACATCTTGAACTCAATTTAGTGCTTAAGCAGGACGATATTTGTATGGATCATTTTTTTCTTTTAATCTTTACATGGGTTTTTCCTGTTTTTTGTTCTTGGAAAATGGGAGACTGGATGAATCTTAGTCAAGGAGACCTGTGTAGGAGCAGGTGAGCTCTAATTTTTATAGATAAGTTAGTTATACCTTTTATTGATTTTAGTATCAAGTTGATGTATTGTAAGTTTCGTTGTCTGTTGGGGGATGAGTGCTAGAAAGGATATTTTTGATACTTTCATAAACGGGAGATCCGGGATGTGTGTGTATGTACAAGGCTCTCAGACAACATGGAGACAACAACGTAAATACTGTTGATGCTATAGTTACAATAAAGGTTCTGATTTAACCTTCCTTACTGAGAGAGATTCATGCTAATGTGATAAGCTCTTTCGTTATTAATTAGAGAGAATTGACATGCTCCGTGTTACTGGCATGTACAGATTTATGGTTATGAGGGGGATTACATCTATTTGTATAATTACTCTCTTTGTGTATATATCTTTGTGAATAAGGATTGACGTAACTCAGCGGGAGTAGTTTTTGTAATACAAACAATCAAAGTCTACAATTGTTTCGGTAACATACGCAAATCGAACATATTTCGTTCGGACTTGTATTGCGTGAGGTTGAAGTAGTAAACTAAGATAAAACAATGGAGCGAGAACAAGAAAAAGAACAACGGAAGTATGGGGATAAAGGGAATTTAGAACTAAATTATATTAATAAAATGGACTGCATAATGTATGTATATATACGTATGAGTGAATGACTGATAAAGAGGGTGAGAGTGAAAGAGAGAGCGCATGTGTGTGTGCGCATTGTATGTATACTGCGTATTTTCTCTCCATTACAGATATTAAATATTGAGAGCTAAAACTAACAAATCGTTATTGTTTAAAGATTATTTTAATAAATGAAAAAACAAATCGTTTAATTGTAAGAAAGAAAATTTTAATTCAGGAGTTTGTGAAAAAAAAGGATAATTTTTTTAAATCTTTTTTAGAAACTTAATATTTTTCTTATAATTCACGCTTATTGATACATTACGTGTTGTGGATCACTTAGTTTATAGTATCTGTATGCAAGAGAAAGTGCGCGACGCCTATATAAATATCTTGTATGTATCATCTTTTTTTAAGCTTTTAGGAGAGGTATAAATATAAATGATGATGAGATAAAGGGAGGAGAGACGTACACGTATGATTTCGTAAAAAAATTAAAAAAAGAAAAAAAACAAGAAAAGAAATGTATAAAGAACTCAAAAATAGAACATCAATAATAATGATAACATGTTTGCAGAGGAAGAATCTTCTTTGCATTTCGTTATAGATCGAAGCGAGGATTGTCTCGTGGTTGGTCGTTTATCGATTTTACGATATAGGTTTGTTGCATGCGCCGATTACACAAAGTGCAAAGAAGAAAGTGTAAGGTAACATGCAACGAGACGAGAAGAGACACAAATAGATAGTTATTCTATAGTACGCACGACAGGACGGAAAACAGTGTGAGTTGTACGTGTGTGTATATATATATATTATATGTGTGTGTGTGTGTACATGCGGCGCATGTATGCAGCACATGGTCACCTCGCTCTCGAATCTGTAGTGGTATTCCGTATTACATTAGTAGGTCTATTCACACCTTTTAGTTGTAATAAATATATGTAACAAAGTAACAATTAAAAAAAAATTTATATTTAGGTTTTGAAAGGAAAAGGCAAGGAAATCACACTGAGTGTAAAAAAATATAATTGAAACATAATCAATGATATCGTTGAAAGAGCATCTTAATTATATTACAAAGCTGTCAAGATGTGATAACAAAGGGTAGAGCGAGAGAAAAAGAATGTGTCTGTGTATAAGTATGAGAGAGCGATATTTTTTAAAATTACGTTAAATAGTTTTTGTAACATTTTATCATTATTTTTTTTTGTACGTGTAAACATATCTTGACGCTGTCATATTTAGTGATATAAAATTCTAAATTTTTAATAACGAATTAACAATTATATATAGTATGTCAAAATTTTTTTAAAATAAAATTGGACAAAAAAAAACTAAAAAAAAGAAATTTGGGATATCTTTATTGGCTTTGGAGATACGCTATCTAATGACAAACGTGAGTGGTATTTTTTGATAATCTTATTTGGTAAATTTGTATATATTTATAACATGGAATTCCACTACTTGAGAGAGCTATAACGTTAATGATCTGATCGTTTGAGAGGAGGTATGTGAGAGTTCGAAAGCTCCGCGTAAGAAATCGCGAAGGGAGGCGGAAAAAAGTCTAAATTCGCAGGATTGTAATAACTGTAGACACACAGGTTGTAACGAGAAATATTTGTATGTATGATACTATTGACTTAAATATATAGTTTATAAGCTATATGTTATAGACTTTTAGAGAAGATCTAATTTTACAAATTTTTTTATGTGTACAAACACAGTATACGCGATGAAAATCCGAACAACACAACTGATAAATTTCCGGTAGATATCCTAATCGCAATATATGCATATATAAACAGATAATTCGTATACATATACATATACTTTTTTATCTTTTTGTGATTTGAGTTGAGATTCTCCTTATTAACACACATAAATGAAAAAGTATAATGTTCTATTTATAATAAAGCAATTTAAAATATATATCACAAGTTATTGATAAAAAAATATACGATATAAAAGTGTTGCAACAGTTTTTTTTTACTATATAATAGAATAGTTATAATGGAAGTTTATTAGAATGCAATATTTTTTTTTATTTATTTTTTATTGACAACTGCTATAAGAATAGTTTCACACCGTCTTCGATTAACTTTTAATTATCTTGTTGGAATTGACTAATAGTCGCATTAATCGACTATTAGCTAAATTGATCAATCACGCAACCAACTATTGTCACGTTCGAAGAGAGCGTTATCAGCGTTATTAATGCGTTATTTTATCTTTGGTTTATACCCTAATAAACGATAGAGTGTTGCAATAACGCAGATAGCGCGCTCCCCGAACGCAGCCTATGAATACCGGCTATAGAAATGTATATAAGGCAAGGCAAGGTTATTAGAGGACATTTGGGTGTGACAAAGTGTAAAATTATTAGTAAATTTTGAACTCAATATTTTCTCGACAAAACAAAGTCTGGTAAAAATTTTTTGTTTTAAATTTTTTATTTGCATGGAAAAGCAATGTGTGCGTTCTCGATTATATCCCTAATTAGGGAACACCCTGTATACGCGTTTATGATTACCGCACATTTCAGCAGCTTTCCTGAAAATAGAGGAAATTTAACGAGAGATAGCGATTGGCTACCGAAGCGTCGTTGCTTAGCGTGCGCGTTGGCGTTTTGTGCGAATAAAGAAGGCGAGAGAAACGGGATTGGCTGTGACACACTGGATACGGCAGTGTAGAAGCGTTTCGCGGTTTATTGTGGTGTGCGCCTTTGTGGTCGGGTCGAGGTGCGTGGTGTCCGCGGAGAACAGGTTTGAGGTTAGCGAACGTCCGGCAAAAATCAGATTTTCGATCAAGGTCTACCGTGCGGACGACGTGGATCGACAGCGGTAGACGCGTTTTGTCAACGGAAGGTCGTGCGCGCCAGGTTCATTGTCGGGTGGCATAATCGTCGCAGCCACCAACGTTCCACGTGAATTCAACGTTCACACGTTACGGCAAAGTGGACTCGATGTCGATAACATGTCGGCTACGAACAACATTAGGACGACGCGGATGCATAGGATGGCCCGTCGGGCCGTTTGACGATTATTTATGAATCTACGAAGGGATACGAGAAGAGGGTATTCACGGTACAACATGGTGAAGGAGAAGGCGAATTCGACTCGCATCTACGATTCGGAGGGTTACAGACGCAGAGCTGCCTGCATCTGCGTCAAAAATGATCTCGAGGATGAGGTGAGCTCTAGCCAGCAGATGGCAGTTCCTTAAATATACACGTGCTTTATATTTATCATCACGTGGCTGGCTGAGAGCAAATCGTTCTTTTTTCTTTATTTTCTCAATACTCAATATAGTCCTCATCAGCTGGATCAGCTTAGTTTAGACCAACAAGTAGGTTGAGCAAGTTCTCCTGTGTGATTTCTCACATGTACTGTGAATTCTAGGTACTATTAGTTACATCCAGTCGAAGACCCGACAGTTGGATAGTACCAGGTGGTGGTGTTGAACCTGAAGAGGAACCAGCAGTCACAGCGCTTCGTGAAGTCCGAGAAGAAGCCGGTGTTCTAGGACAATTAGGCCGTTGTCTTGGCACATTTGAGGTTATAACTTGTGATGTATGCCCATAAGCAATATCATGTTACATGTATTTTTTATATTGAAAAACAATAATTTACTGTGTCCTAATTTTTCCTATCTGCTATGTTGTGATTGCATCAATGTCTCTTTCACAGAACACGGAACACAAACACAGAACGGAAGTATGGGTTATGAGAGTGACGGAGGAGCTGCCAGAATGGGAAGACTCGCGTGCTATTGGTCGGAAGCGAAAATGGTTCACTATACCAGAAGCTTTGCTGCAACTTGGTCAACACAAGCCCGTCCAGAGATCTTATTTGCACAGCCTCCACAATACTAATCCTCGACATAATCCCACACCTTTATCCAATCATTCACACTCTACAATGGCATCTATCGAATTAATGAATAACTCTAGTAACAATTCTCATTTGAGCGAACACAGCTAATATTCAGTCTCGAATCATCCATATTTCTATCAAAAGTCTCGATCACCATGAGTCAGAGCAACTTGTGTACTGTCACTTCTCCTTCTTTCCCTTCTTTGAAGAAGTTGCGGTAACAATTATTGCTTTGCGTTTTATACGGAAATTAAATACTATCTACTTATACTTATCTCTTGATATAATTGTATACTCTTTAGGTTAATTACTATTATTCACACTATGTTTACTCTTCTAGGTTGTTGATTAATTGTTTCGTAAATGAACACATTTTTCATAGCCGGATTCTGGTTTTCTAACGTTATGACTTTTATCAAATGTATGGAAAGTGTGATTAAGTTACTTGTTTCATTATTATTTAGTGTTTGTGTTTAATATAGTTATGTAGTACGCGTCACACAGTGATCTTTTTCTCACGCGTTGCATATCCTCAGTCTACAATTGCTGGAGTATGTATCATAGTAACTTTTTCTACATTTTCACGAAGAAAAAGTTACATATTTATTAGCGTACGTGGTAAATTATATACTTTGTATATTCTTGAATAAATTTTATAATAATTTCTGCAAATTATACAATATACATACATATATATGTAAAACTACGCGTGAAAATACCGCTTTATACCCTCTATTTGATAAAAAAGAAAAAAAATAAATGCCAATAGTTTGCTTTTCAAAGTACGTATGTACATACACATGTATCAGATGCGACTGACTTATATACGACGTAACGTTAGTATTTTGAGCTCAAAGTTCATTGACAATGTGTGAGTTTTAGATGTCTGTAATTTTCTCTTATTTTGTGCATAAATCAAATAAGTAATTTGTATATGTATCTTAGTTTTGAAATTTCTGTAAAGAAACAAACTGATGCAAAAGTAAACAACAAACTTTTATAGCAAAAGTACTGATGAGATACATTAAAGCAGTTTTTACTATTTAACAATATCATCGCGTATGTTTGTATTTTTTATTCTCATACATATCACTAGTGTTTGTTTACATTTTTTTTTAGCTGCATTTTGTCTTTAAGTTTAAAAATATTGAACACGAGTGAAATAAAATTTTAATTGATCTCTGTTTTTTTAAACAGCAATAAATATGTACATATGTAACTTTTTACTTCTAATAAATAAAAAGTTTAAAATTTAGAAAGAAATGGAGCCAGCGTGTGTGTGTATATATGTACATACACACACACACGCACCCAGAGTGCGCTGATCAACGCTAGTGAACGTGTGTGTCCTGCTCTTTACCACGTGCGGAAAGAAGCAAACAGAAATTCACAGCAAAACTTTAATAAAATAATACGGAAAACGTAATTTTTAAGGAAAAAAAAGCGTAAACTGCTTATTCATCAATCGGTTTTTTTTTTTTTTGGTAAGTATATATTGTATTTAAGTTTAATTAATATTATTTGCCCCTAACCTCCGCTTTTGTACATAACTTCTTTTTAAAAATACATGTCATAAGTAATTTTCCTACAATATGATTTTACTTAAATATAAATTTATTTTTTTATTTAAGTGTAATTTTATAAGAATAAAATTTGGAAAAAATGGAGAATGAACCAATGGAGGGTGTCACGAATGAGGATGAAAGCAGCAATCTGAGCGGTGAAGAACACATAAACAAAAAGAGTTCAAACAAAAATAAAACAAAGACTAAATCAAAAGTATATCTCCCAGGAAAATCTTTGAAAGATGGAGAAGAACTCGTGGTTGATGAGTCAGCATATAGACTACTACATCAAGCACAAACAGGCGCACCTTGTCTCAGCTTTGATATAATACCAGATGACTTAGGTAATTCAAGAGAGACATATCCTCTAAGCATGTACATGATTGCTGGTACACAAGCTGCCAAGGTACATGTCAATAATCTCTATATCATCAAAATGTACAATTTACATAACAAGCAGCATTCAGAAGATTCAGAAGATTCAGAAATTGAATCAAGTGATTCAGAATATGACGAAGAGCATAAGCCAGTTATGAGTGTTGCATCTATAAAACATCAAGGATGTGTTAATAGAGTAAGGTAAATATATTACATAAGGAAATTGTCATTATTATGTGTTGGAAGATATACATATCTAAAAACTTTTTTTGTTTTTATAGATGTACAAAAGTTGGTGGAACAATCCTAAGTGCTAGTTGGAGTGAATTGGGACGTGTAAATATTTGGAATTTACAAGAGCAGTTAAACGCAATTGAAAATCCTACTTTGCTTACTGCGTATAACAAAAAAAACGAAGACATTAAACCATTATACACATTCAAAGGTCATCTTTCTGAAGGATTTGGTCTCGATTGGTGTCGCACGGAACTTGGCACTCTAGCATCTGGCGATTGCAAAGGTAACATTCACATATGGAAAGTTGATAACACCGGCTCGTCTTGGCACGTCGATCAAAGGCCGTATAATTCACACGCTCCGTATAGTGTAGAAGATTTACAGTGGTCGCCAAATGAGAAGAATGTACTTGCGTCGTGTTCAGTTGACAAAAGGTTCGCAAAACAGATTTTTCATGTATTTACATATATAATTTAATGATTAATATGTTATGATTAATTTTTTGTGTGTGTAAAAACAGCATAAAGATTTGGGACACTCGAGTGAGTCCGCAAGATGCATGTATGTTGACAGCGTCCGGCGCTCATTCAACCGACATCAACGTTATTTCATGGAATCGTACAGAAAGTCAGTTTATGGTATCAGGCGGTGATGACGGCTTGCTGTGTGTATGGGATTTACGGCAATTCGGGCCAAATGGTACAAGTCCAATCGCTACTTTCAAGCAGCACACCGCACCGGTCACCACTGTGGAGTGGCATCCTACAGAAGCTACAGTGTTTGCTTCTGGCGGAGATGACGATCAGATCGCTCAGTGGGATTTGTCAGTTGAAGCAGACAATGTGGACGAACCTCAAGACAGTGAATTGGCCAAATTGCCACCACAGCTGTTATTCATACATCAAGGACAATCGGATATCAAAGAATTACATTGGCATCCACAATGTCCAGGTACCATAATATCAACTGCAAATACTGGTTTTCATATATTTCGGACGATTAGTGTGTAATGCTATAAAATAAAGATGTTGTATATAATGTGTCCTCCGTAATAATTAAATTTTTATAAAACCTCTGTTTTTATGCCGTACATCTTTTAATCCGTACGTCGTTTTTGTATTCTTCAAATTATTTCTATATGTAAATTTTATTTGAGTAAATGGTAGTTTTAACATTGGGATAAAATATATATTATCTTGATATATATATTTATATATCCATATTACCTGAAACTAAACTTGAATAAAAATTAATCGATTTTCGAATCTTTGACTGTTTTATACACATTTTTAATTTGTACTTCAATATTATTTTTACAAAATATTTTAAACATCATTAGATTATTTATTTGTTTATCAATAATAAAGATAATAGATGTCTTATGGTAGGTCTTCCATGGGGACAATTCCATGGATTTTGCATTTCCGCCATTTGCATTATCAGTCTCTGCATTTCGTTCATGTTCAAAGCTGTGCCGATCATAACCGCGCTACGACACGCTCTCGACGCTAGCATTTGTCTTACACGACTTGGGCGATACATATGCTTTTCCTTAATTTCGTTACCTGCTTCTCTGATGAGAAACACCATTTCCTCTATATCCTCTTGACCAAATTGCCAATTACCACTCACAGGTATTTCTGTTAATTCTATCTTCTTGCCGGGCTCAGCTAAAAACAGCAATTGATTTACGCTAGAAGTCATTATTATTGTCAGAGATCATAAGAAGAAATATACCTTGCTCATTGATATTGAAGGTAAATCCATTATCTTCAAACGTCTGTTGATGCTCAATGATTATTGTTTCATTCAACGCAGATAAGTTCAGTGACTTTGATACGATAAGCTTTTGAGTTTTAAGCTTTGTCTCGTTGCTGAGCTTTTCAAATCGAAATTTTTCATCCGTGGCATGTTGATCAATGATAAAGAGGTCATCTTCCAAACGAGCTATTATGAAACCAAGATTAAACTGACCTATTATCTTCATCTACAAAACAAATGATTAAGTTTCAAAAATTTCAAATATATTTGATATTAATGTCATATTAAGTCTATTTTTTATATATTTATATAACAATTGTATAGTAGTTTTTAGATAGGTGCACCTTGCCAAACGAATCTTTCGTTAATTCTCTTTGTAATTCCTTTTCGATCTCTTGTTGATCGGCTTCCATTTGTACTCTATATTTTATCCTTTTTTCTCGACTAACAGGTTCTTTAATAACATTCTCTTTTTCTCGTAATTTTTCTCTTATCATTGATATACTTATCGCCATTTCTACGTCAACAGGCTTTTTTGTTGACTTGATATTAGTCTGAATATCATCACTTTGTGTTACACGTGATACGGAAGATGATAGTTGCAATCTTTTAGCTGGAGGATGCGCGCAATTAGACGAGATTGTCCTTTTTAAACCGAAATTCAGTTCTGTTAAAGTTTTCGTTGTGAAATTCCCTTGCAGTTTGTCCCATTTTATCGTTAAACTGTGTTTTAGCGTTGCCAGTATAAGACGTTCTTGCGTAAAAAATATTGTTCTCTTGTCGGGAGTAACGTTAACGTCGGTGCACTGTCGATCTAACTTGATATTCAGAAAAACAAATGGATACTGCTTATTATTGTATTTATGATAAATATTATTTATCAGTTTACTGACTTTCGCAAGATCGCACGGTCGTCCGTTCACATAAAAGAACTGTCGATCGGGCGCGGAACGTCCGATCGTGTGATTGCAAGTGCTCACGTAACATTCCCAGTCGAAATCTACGGTAACGTCATTAGGCAAATTGTATTCCTGCAATATTGTTTCGTCCGGAGATTGCAACTCGAGTTTAACAATATTATCAACAGACTTTTTGCCAAACACACAATTTATGTTGTCCAATACATTGTTCGTGCTTCTTGTAGCCACTACAAGATTAGGCGATTTACCCAATATCGAATTGTGGCATGTAATTCTGATGTTAGCGGAAACTAAGCAGTAGCTGTACAGGACTTGAATAGCGCGCGCATATTCTTTCTTTAAATTCTTTTGAAACTCTTTCGCTCTCACGGGCAGATTTTTGAATATGTTTGTTACATGCACAGTCGTTCCCTTGTCTCTGGCGCACGGTGTCTTCTTCACAAGTACACCATTCCGATCAAATTCCAATTTAAATCCGTGCTCGCTTGACGGATGTCGGGTGACAATGCTTAGCTCAGACAAAGCGCATAATGAGCTCAATGCCTCACCACGAAATCCGAATGTATTCACTTCTACCAAGTCCGTAAACTCTCGTAACTTTGAGGTATGATGTTTCAAACCTGTGTGAATGTGATTAGAAAACGAAAATTATTCTGTTACTTTCAAAATTGTTTTATCAGATTGAGATTCCAAATATTCTCTCAAAGTTATGTTCTTTTACATTTGGATTTAATTATATTTTATATTGATATATTTTACATTGATTTCCCTCTCTGTTTATTTAATTTATAGGCTTACCTAAACCTTCAAAATCCTGCTCTAAAATACCACTACCATTATCACTGACACTGATGCAAGTTTTACCATAATCTGTAAGTTTTACGTCAATCACTGTAGCACCACTGTCCAAGCTGTTTTCCACTAACTCTTTGATAGCAACTGCGAGATCAAGCACTACCTATAATACATATATAGAAATATTTACAATACAAATGAGTCACGTTTTTTATTTAACAAACTGACTTTTAGTAAATTATGCTACACTCTCCTTTCTGTTTACATGACCTTAACCTTACCTGGCCCGAGCAAATGTGATGAATCGTATCTTTACTTATAGCCTCTATTTTTTTCGACTTTTCCGTCGTTGCAACTGGCTCGTCCATTGTTTCAATTTCTTACACCTTGCATTGTATACATACACGTTAAACTTATTATTAATTCTTTATTAATCTTCCTGTTGTGCGCACATATACACGTGTATCTAGAGACGCGCTATCATACATCGTCAGCTGATCGCGAGAAGTGAACTGAAGAAATTAAATGTATCAAGACGCGTCTAAAAAAAAGAGCTATAGAGAATATTGCAAAAATACTTGAAATTTCTTAAATTATTAGCTAGTTTTATATATTGTTGTTTAATACAATAAAAACACAGGATATTTATTTTATTAAAACTCAAAACAATTTACATTTATTACTGTATTTTTATACGTAAACAAAACAAATACAAATTTCGTATTTACACAAAATAGAAAAATGTTTCATTTCAACAAAAGTATCTGATTGACCTATATAAAACTGTCTCAATAAGATTTATACACAATCTTTTTTATTTTTAATTTTTTATATTCACTACACACATTTACACAGAAATATACATTTTACAAATCGGATCTAACACCAAACCCAGGACCTGGTGGTGGACTAGTCAATGATGTAAGTCCACCAGCCGGATCAGCTGCAAATCTAGGACTATTTTGTGGGCCTGGTGGAGGTCTTTCACCTTTTTTAAAAGCATTTAGTATAGCTGTTGCACTCTCTGGAGTCAAATCCTCCTAAAATAAAGGAAAATCATATATATTTTCTATACATATAGTATTACGTATTCTTAATTTAAAAGTAGAAACACATACATAATAATCATCGTTTACTTGGAACATCGGAGCATTAGCACAAGCGCCAAGACATTCTACTTCTGAAACAGTGAACAATTTGTCTGCAGAGGTACTCCCTAGTTCACAATTGGTAGCCTTTGTCACAGCCTGGACTATGGAATCTGAATCTCTCAACCAACACGGAGTACAGGTGCAAATCTGTACGTGATACTTGCCCATAGGTTTGCGATTGAACATTGTATAAAATGTGGCTACTTCATACACTCTCATGCGTGGTACTTCTAATATTTCTGCAACTTTGTGCATGGCAGAGATGGGTAGCCAACCGTGTTGCCTCTGTGCCAGATCCAACAAAGGTATCATGGCACCCCGTTTGTGACCTTCGGGATAAATTGCCAAAAGAGCTTCGATCCGCTTCTTATTTGCTTCATTGAATTCAAATGGAATATTAGGATTGTCCTCTTCACTATCTCTGTGCTACAGTAAAATAAAATAATTATATTTTATCAAAAATATTTATATCTTATATCATTTAGTATTGATATATTACATACAATAAACAGCTGATCTGATGCACAAGGTGCTGTTGTTTGCACTCCCCTAATGTTTCTTGGAGTCTGTTTAGAAAAAAAACATTCTCAAGTGTAAGAATAAAAAAATGACAGATCAAGCACTAAAATTCAAAATAATTTAGAAACATCAAATATCCAATTGCATAGGGAAAACAAATTTTCCTGTTACTAGTTCTGTTTGATTATGTTGACATGTTCTGCAAGTTTTACTCCAAAAAGTATATTCCTGATCTTACACAATTAACAATTTGTTTTTTTTAATAGAATATTTTTTATAACATACTTTCAGCCTCATTTAAAACTTTTAGCACTGAAGATTATGTAAGATATATGGGGTTATATAGCAATAAAAACGTAATTTTGTGAAAAATATAGAAACTACATATTTTCCACAGTTGATTACTCACGAGGAGCCCGCAAGCTCGACGTAGGGACGCTTTCAACATATCGACAATGCAACTGAATAATCACAGACAACCAGATCTTTGCTCATAAACGCATTCCAAAGTGCTAAACGTCAATTTATTTTAAAGGTTAAAAAACAGATGGTTGATCAATTGATGCATGTTGGTAGCTGTAGAAAGTGTTTGTTCTGAATGCTCATTTGTTCAAAGAAATGGGTTTTGACCAATCACAATTGATCTCAAATGCAGAAAAGTCTTGCAACGGTGTGAACTACTTTTATATCACTCCGGTTAAAATAATCGATCAATGAAACGTCAGTCACGGTTGGTCAATTCTGCTAATCGACCGATGCGATTGGTCACTTTTGTTGAATTATTCAATCGATTATATGCGTTTACTGAAGTTGGTGAAACTGGACCTAACCTACGTATTGCTATGGAGATGCTTATGGACAAAATTTGGGATAAATTCTGTTGAAGTACATAGATTAAAATAAAAATTAGAAATATGAGAGAATAAGTTTTATTTTACGTAGTCAAGAAATATATATATATATATATATAAATATAATTAATAAAAGAAATATATATATATAAATATAATTGTAATATTTTTGTCACTGCTTGTAAAAAGTAAACGGGAGTGCAATGAGTACGAGTATGAAGGAGACAGTACATAATTTAGGTAAAATTGTCAACAATGAACATATTGGAAATGGAGAGGTAATTATGCAAACGATTCTTGTTTTATTTTATTTATACTAATAGTTCTCCAAAACTCATATTGTATTTGTCTTGTTTATTTATTAATTTTTATCAATTCTCATATATATTATGAATTTAACATATATAAATTTTATGTATGTACATACACACACGATATGTCTTTAAATAAACTAATATTATGCCGCTTGTATTGTGGCAGGCAATTGTCCCTGAAGAATCACCAGCAAAGCAGAAGTTAAGAAATTGGTTAAATCGCCGTCTGCGAATTGAAATGACAGACGGAAGAGTATTAAAAGGATCTTTCTTGTGTACTGATCGTGATGCCAATGTTATTCTGGGCTCATGCACTGAATTTCTATCTACAGAACATACAGAAGCAAGAGTGTTAGGATTAGTAATGGTACCTGGTCGACACATTGTTTCAATACATTTAGATGTGTGAAGCAAGATTACTCTTTGCAAATCTGTAAATAATCCATTATGCTTATTTATTATAATTGATTCATAACACAAATGTGTATAGTACATTTATTTCTAAGACTTATTATTGTGATAACAAATCTGTAAATCATAAAGTATATAAAATATCAAGATTAATTCTTTTATCACAGAAAACGATATTTTTGTTCTTTATTTAAAGAATGATAAAACTAAGTTAAAATTAACATATCTTGCAGAAGAAAGAAAATCACATTTAAAATTATTATCTTTATTAGAATGATAGAAAGTTTTGAGACTCAATACTGGGTTGTAAAAAAAGAAACATGCAATTTATACATAACTTATATATATGTCATACACTGTGAAAATTGTTATATTTACAAAGTAACTAAATTATTTCTTTAAGAAATATATATATTTGAAGTTTTGAAATAATTTATTGTATGATATTATATAAATATTATACAAATATCATAAATAACAAAAGAAATATATTTAACAGTTTTCATGAAGAAAATGACATAATTAAATGTGGAAGATAAACTTGTTTCGAAAACTGATGTATACATAATATATATATATATATATAGATGTGTGTATGCGCACATACAAAGCTGTGCCATATGAGAAGATCTCCATTTTCTAACAGATATAAAAATTATTTTATTATTTTTACAAGAGTAATGTTACGGTTGTTTGTATACTGCAACTTTATATCTTGTGATACGTGATGCATGATTAAGATACATTTGCAGCAGACATTTTGCATGCCAAAAATTTGATATAGTAAAAAAGAAGATAAAATCTCACGGAGAACTGGCCTATTTATTTTGTTTTTCTATCATAAAATTAATCAAATAGCTGAATTTGCTATTGTTTGCTTGGCACCTGTGTAACATAATTATTGTAAACAGTTTCTGATAAGATCAACAGTTTTTTAATTTATCCCATTGATAACTTCGTAATGAGTTAATGACAAATAAAATTATTATATATCCTGATATAAATATGGATTATTCATTAAATGGAACAGCTTATATTGAAAAATAAGCGATCAAACCGCATAATAACGCATAAAGAAATCCCACTTTGATTTTGAAGTCTTAAATGCATTCACCACAAAGGTAACCTACGGAAATTGCCTAAATCGACGAGAGAAGTCGATAACAGAGAATCACACACTTTTTATATAAATAACTTATTTTTTATAGTTCTTGATGCTCATCCCCTTCTGGAATTTGCGTATCTGTTGTTTCTTGTGACTTTTCGTTTTCCGGTAGAACTAACGTGTCTTCTTCAGTGTTAGATGTTTCGGGTGTTTCGGGTGTTTCGGTTTCTCCTTCTGATTCTTTAGTTTCTTCCGTCGAACGCTCGGTTTTATTACTCGCCGTAGTTTCTGGTTTTGGTTTCCTAATCTTGACTTTATTCAGTAAATATTTAACTTCCCTATCAAGCAGTTCCATCTTTTGTGCTATGTGACGGACTTTGTACTGTACTGGTTGATTTCTCAATGTCTCAGCGAAAGATCGCAAAGCTGCCTGATAATAATCCTAAAAAAATGTTATTGTTTCAATATCAATACCATAAAAAATATCAAACAGAATAATGTATGCGTACTATTATATTGCTTTCTAAAATCTCGTAAATTCTATTTAAAAATTACCTCTGTCTCGTTGATCGCCTTTTCTAATGTCTCAACTTCAACAGACGTGATAATTTCCGTCGTTACACTCAAGTTACGCATATTTTCTAAGAATAATCTACTTCCATTCAGCAATGCGACCATTCCCTTCAAAACTTCCGGACGGTCTCGGTGCTCCGAGACTCTCTCGTAGACGTCATTGGTTAACTTTTGCAGGTCCATCAATTTCTCTTCATATACTTCAGCCTGTGCGCCAAACCCGTCTTCATAGAGCCAGTCGGAGATCTCGGTGCACGCTTTTCGGATCTGTTCGGCTTCCTCGTCGGTCGCGGCAGCCGAATATTCCTCAGAATCGAGCTTCTGTTGCGCGTCGATTACGAATGACTCGAGATTATTCAATGCGTTTTCACGACGCGCTTTCTCCTGATCATGTACGTTCAAACGATGTATTCTAAAAATGATGTGAAAAAGTACGATATTAAACAATTATCACAAAGAAATTGAAGAGAAAAATACTTTGTTACATTTGTTATACTGCAAATATTGTTATCTGCTTACTTATCCTGAGATTCCTCAAGTTTTTCACCGGACAAGATTCGCGATCCCAATTTGATCTCTTTTGTATCGATAACCTCTTTCAACTGAACGATAGTCGGCTTTTTCTCTTTGTCCGCTTTATCTGTCTTATTCGCAGGTTTTTCTTCGTTCACTTTTGTCTCATTCTTCTTTGTTTCCGTCTCCGTTTCCTTAGGCACATCCGGAGATTCCGGTTCTTCATGCACTGGTTTTATATCCTCTTGTGGAGACTCTTCTGCCTTTTCTGGTTCTTTCTCGTTGGAGCCTAACAAAAAAGTGAAACTTTGCAATACACTCTGCATATATTTTGATAATTTTTAATTACAAATGGAACTTTTGATGTTGCTGCGTTTTTGTTTTAGTACGCATTTTAAACATTTCTCTCTATTATCTTTTATTTTTAGTAAAACTGCAAAAAATGATTTCTTCTGATAACAAGTTTTATTTGTTGAAGAATATATTTTTTGTCAACATGTAGATAAAGAAAAATTAGAATAATGTAAATATCACGAACATCAACGTCCGTGAATAAAATATTATAAAGATCCATAGTTTGCATCATTTTTTGCATTGCCTTCACACAAACCTGCGAACAATTTACTAATTGAGCCAAATATTGACGAAGTACCCTCTTCTTCTGCGACGTTAGTGCTCAACTTTTCCGAAAATAATTCTACATTCAAGAGATTCAATATGCCACTATCGTCCATGTTAAAGTGCGCTTTGACCCCTTTGATGTCGGCGCCTTCTTTGGAATGTTTTTCTATAGCTTTCGGCACGCCACTTAACGATATAGCAGATATATTTGTATCACCTATGGATCTGCAATCAATTAAATGTTGTGTTTTAAACTTAATTCTTGTCAATTTGTGTACACACACACACAAACAGAATAACTGCGCAGATACTTACGCTATCTCGCTGCGAGGTAAATAATCCAATTCAGAATAATTCACATTAAATTCAAAGTCTTCTGTACACTTATTAAACGTAATAATTTTCTTTTGTGGGAAAGGATTCATTTTGTTAAATAAGGTCTTTCTCACCTGTCGAAAAAAAGAAACTTCGTTCAAAAGTGTGACTTCAATATGTAGGGAGAAAGCTAATACGTAGCTACGACTTTCAAACACAGAGAGAAAGAGTTGCACAACCAAATTTTACCTGTTTAACTTTGTTATCAGTAACTCTATCAAACACTATCTGAATTGGGAACAACACAGCATCCTTTGTGACAAATTTCTTGACTTTGAAGCCCTTACTGAGATCAGCCGCTTTATAGGCGGAACCCAAAGCAGCTGCTTCATCCGCATTCACTTTCTTCGACAATTCTGCTTTAACATGTTGAGACAATACTTCCTGTACTTTCGGCATACGAGTACCCGCTCCCACTAATACAACATGGGATATGATGTCCATTGTTAAACCTGAAACAATTTTATTATACAAGCATTTTTATGATCCTGTTTAGTTAACGCATGTACTTTCGAAGATATTTACCTGAAGTATCTAAAGCAACCTTTACAGGATTTGCCACACGTTCAAACAGATCGGCACATATCTCTTCCAACTTCTCTCTTGTTACTTGCAGTCTAAAGTCAATATCATCTATTAAGCCTTCGATCTGAGCAAAATGATCTGCATTGGCGCTGAGCACGGTTTTAACACGTCCGGCTTCCTTGAAGAGCTTTGCCATTGCTCTTGGACTGTCAAAGACAGATTTTGACGTTTTCTTCAACGCGTCAAATTCCTTCGCTAAATAATCCCGCAGTCTGATTTGCATTTCTAGACCACCGAGCGTACGGTCATATCCCACACCCAAAACAGTAATATGGGGATTAGTTTCAACAAAACCTCTTTCTTTCGTTTTAACATTTTGATAGCTAACAACTGCCGCTGTGGTACTACTGGCCCCCATATCGTAGAACATGATGTAATGAGCAGAATCATTTATTTCAGTTCTACCAAACACAGCGTAATTCAAAGCAACAGCTGTATAATCATTCAGGAGCTGTAACACTTTCAGTTCGGCCAGCTCCGCCGCTTGAATCAACGCTCTCCTCTCGGCCTGATTAAAGAATCCAGGTACAGTGATAACTGCTTCGTTGATCTTCTGATGAGCGGAAGCTTCCGCAATCTCCTTGCCTTTGTGCAGTATTTGCGCGAGTAACTCTTCCGGAGTGTACGTCGTATTTTCGTTTAACTTGAAGGCTATAGTTTTTCTCTCATCATCAGCAACGATATTATAGTAAGGAAATCTCCTCATGTACAGTTGTACTATCGGATTGTTTATAGGCTTTCCTACAAGATCTAGAATATAAGAAAACATGTTCTGGGGAAATCTTACTCCTACCACTTGAGCATCTTCGCCGAAAAATCTCTCCCCTTCCCTGAATGCAATCGCCACTGGTGTTTTCCTCTTTGATTCTTTGTTTAAAGCTATTTCCATGGGGACACCGGGCTGCAGAGCAAAATTTCAGAGTGTCAAAAACTATGGTCAATATTTTAAGTAAAAAAGAAAACAAAAACGATAAGACATGCAATTAAAAAACTCTGTTTTAATTTAATCTAATACGTACCGAAACAATAGCGACTTTCATCCATTCGCTACCAATGTCAATGCTCATAACTGCTAATTCCTCGCTGATGCCGATGAAAGTGGCGAGGACGAGTAAACCCAAGGTTGTCATCGACATGCTTCTTCGCGAAAGTTCCATCTGGAAACGAAGCAGTTTTGAATATTTCGAGAAACAAAGCGTCAAGAAAGATTTCGGAAATTATGTTACAGCTTGGTAAAAAAAAACAAAATATATATTCTTGCGCTGTATTGATACACGAGGTGTTAGCTGTCAAATGTGGTTAACAACGAATACCGGCGACGTAAGTTGTAAACTAATACAAAGTAAATAACGTGTGCTCACCTTGCGTTCGCGTTTGCGACAGATAAGCGCGTTATTCAAAGGCGAGTCTCAGCTGTATAAATTCAGAGCACACATTCGCGCATAGCAATCGTTTTTTTTTTTTTAAACCGAAAAAAAGTTTTCGAACCTTATCTTGTCTATGCTGCTCTGTTGCTCTCGTCGGCGAAATTCCGTGTCGCGGATACCATGTGTTGGTGTGGCACGTTGGGATTGGTAAATCGACGTACAAATGCTGGCGTCGTATTGGTCCGCGTTGGCAAATCAAAACCAATGCGATCCGCGTGCGTAACGCATGTATGTATGCATATATATACATAAATTACATATCATACAAGATGCTTAAAACCTTGTGTCTACTGATGCTGAAAATCAGGGACCCCCGAGATCTTTGGAAATCTTGACAGAGAAGGAATCGACCAGTCGCATTGGCCGAACTAATCTCCGGCCGTGGATATAAAAGTTTTTTACACACTCTTGATAAAATGCAATTAATAAGACTTTGAATGTTTTTATATTTTGCGTGATTTCCACATACACACACATTTTTAGGCAAAACTTTATTTTTAATAAAATTAGTTTCTTACATATATATGTGTATACATATATAATTTAACTCCTAAAAACTGAGAGAATTCTTACTTGTCTAAACCTGTAATCGATTTATTTACTTCAATAATATACAAAAAAAAATACACGCGCGCACTCACACACACACGTACACACACGCACAAAAAGAACGATGACAAGAAATAGAAATAATATTAGAAAGTGCATAAAGAAACTACTATTATATAATTTGTGAAAATTCTCTTAACACAAGCGGCATATTCAATTTTATCACAAAAGTCGCTAATTTTCTTACTTGTTAGATGTTATTGTGGTTTTACGTGTGGATGCATATTAATAAATGTCACTGTTATTTTCTCAATTCCAGTAGATATTACCATCATTATGAAAACGTTTAAGCAGTAAGAATAATTTGACGTTGCTGATCAAAGTAGATTTTCGATTTGAAGCAATGTAAGATATACTGATTTTACAAAAATCTCCAGTCAAGTTTCTTATGTGATATTTAACATGTTCACCGCAGCAGCTTGTTTTGATCAGAAAGGCTTAATAATATGCTCTGTGTGAACATGTTAATTGATTGTACAGTAATAAAAAGTTCTTCGATCAACATGGACACACATCACGTGCGTATCTATTAACCCCACTGATCTTCAGACCGACCGAATTTATATATGAGTGAGCCTGCAAATATAAACACATTCTGCAGGAACAATCCCACACCAGGCCAGTGATGCGGTGCACCTACAAAAATAGCTCAATAACATATTTGTTTTCCTGATTATTGCACATGTTAAAGATACAAGTTTACCTGCGGCTACAAAGTTGGCAAATAAAATCCAACAGGCTGCTATTACTGCCGCAAATCCCATAACAAATCCTATGAACAACCAACTTCTCGCACCTTTTGCTCCTAAACAGCCACCGTTGTAAGCCTCTCCTCTTATCTGTGCATTTGTTACCGAATTGACCCTGTAAAGAAAGAATGAACCAAATTGCTTGTATCAATGGGAAGAGAGAAAAAACAGAGTATTCTATTGAAACAATAAAAGTTCTATATATATATTGAACATGCGACTGTAAATGTTACTTACATAAAGAGTGATACAGTGCCAAATATTCCACAGACATGATATGCGTTTGCCATTTCACTTGGATACTTTGCATGAGCATCTATTATAAACCACCATCCTACAAAAAACTAAAGCAACACTTCAGTAGACCTTAAGTTCCGGATTTTGTGAAAATAACGCACGATACATGTATATATATATATATGTATACACAAGAGAAAAACACATCCTTTGTATATTGGATGAGTGTACAACAAGTTTTGTAAGTGGGAGTGCAAACTTGGAGATTTACCAGTGTGCCTGCGAGCATGGAAACCAGGGCGTTTCTTTTCTCGCCGCCCTCGAACCAGACGCATGACGGCACCTGCATGCTCTCAAAACAGGACGTCATTTTGCCCGCGACGACTTTTGTTAAAGCGTCAAAAAGTTTACTGATCGACAGTTAACCTTAAACAATATGAGAGACAGTGACAGATCATTGCGTTAAACAACAGTGCGCATGCAAAAATAAAGGCTGTCGCACACAAAACGGCATACAGCTGCATGAGCACACAGCATAAAGATTATATCGATCATAAAACTCGATTGCGTCAATCGATCGATTATTCCACCAGAATTGACCATTCGCGTCAGTTGTTTATAGCAGAATCGATCAATCACAGTTGACATTTTAATCGATTTGCATTAATAATCGAAAACGAATCTCGAGTGCAAAAATTGCAACAAGTGCAACACGAACGGATCCCATGTTTCCATTGCTTTCTGCTTATGTTAAGTCAAAGATTAGGTTAGGTCGAGCGCACGTGGTGCGCATCTACGAGTGTGTTTTGATACTTTTATCGATTCTGACAAAAAAAGAACGGATAGAGTAGGATAGAATTGTAAACTCAGCGTTCTCGGCATGGCAATCGAGTTGGGATTTGTGAAGAAATGCGAGTCGTGGCGATTGGAGAGCAAATTCTTTCCCAGCAAAGTGGGCGGCAAGCCGGCCTGGCTCGGTCTGACAAACATTCCCGGTAAAAGCGACACGGAGTGCGAGTACTGCGGCGATCCTTGCGTATTCTTGTGCCAAGTCTACGCACCGTACAAAAATCTTGACGCGTTTCACCGAACTGTGTATATTTTTATATGCAAGAACGCAGATTGCTGTAGACCGAATCAGAATGGAAATGTAAAGGTTTTCCGATCGCAGTTGGCAAGATGCAATAAGTTTTACTCATTGGAACCACCTGTTACGCCAAACGAGTACTGGAGCAAAGGTGGTGAGTATTGGCACAAATTTGCCACGTGAATATATTGTAAATATGTATATATAATAGAATAAACAAACGTATAGATTATTCTCCACTTGACATGTCAAAATGGATGAAAAAGGACAAAGATGGTGGTGAGTATTGTGGCATAAATTTGGCATGTGAATATATTGTAAATATATATACACATACATAATAGGATAAACAAACACATAGATTGTTCTGACGTGTCAAAATGGACAAAAACTTGTCGAGTGTGTGGGATTTGGGCATCTTCTCATTGCAGCAAGTGCAAAGTGATCAATTACTGCTGTCGCACGCATCAAGTGTACGACTGGAAGAACGGGCATAAAGACACATGTGGTACAGAAAAGGATACTAACAGTAACAGTTTCCTATTTCCTGAATATGAAATTATAGATGACACTGATATTTCCATCGACGGAAGTATTGAAGATATCGATGAGTTTCAAAGCGAGCAGGAAGAACTCGAAAAGTACAACAAGATGGTTCAGGACGGCAAAGCTGGGACTCTTCAGCATGAAGATGTTAATGACGACTTGTCGCAAATGGCAAATAGTGACGAAAAAGATAAGGAATTCGCAGAATTTCGTGCAAAGATAGATGAATACCCGGATCAGATTTTAAGGTATTTTATTAATTATTTTGGTGAAAGATTTTGGCAACTTTGATAAAGAATGTTTAATTTGTATTTTCAGGTATGACAGAGGAGGGAAAGTCTTGTATATTTCGCCACATAATCAAATAGAAGACGTACCAAAATGTTCAGAATGTAATAGTGACAGGCAGTTTGAGTTTCAGGTAAAGTGTTTGTATTTGTTTATTATTTGTACATTATTTTGCAATTATTTATATTGAAGGGGAGAAATTTGTTTAGAAAATTTTTTTATATTGTACTTAAATTTCCTTTTTATATTTATGTAAAAAATTTTATTTTTCTGTTAAAATCATGTAATTTGAAAAACATCCATATTTGCAGATAATGCCACAGCTGTTAAATTTTCTCGACTTAAAAGACGTCAAGTGTCTCGATTGGGGAATATTGGCCGTTTTCACATGCAAACAATCTTGCCCAACTAATGAGAAGTACATAAGAGAATATGTATTTAAGCAGGACATTGTTCAAGAAACAAGCTCAGAAAATGAATCACAAATAAATCAAAATACCTAAATATATACTTGATTTAATCATTTCGGGATGTTTATAATGTTTAGAAATTATAACAAAATTGTTTTTATCAAAAGTTTATTTAAATAACTGTATACGGACTGTTATAAAATTTACAATGTGTAACAAGGTAAAGAAAGAGTGTGTTTAACAGACAACAATGAAAAGAACGAGAGGAAACAAGACGGAAGATAAGCAACGTTATTGGTTGCACGTCGAGCTCGCGCATGTGCGGTTCATTTGCGGCCACGCTGAAACATCAAAAGGTGCCGACGACAGAGAGTTTGCGCTACTGTATATAAGTAACATCGTGCTTGCGTCTTGTGCCACACTGTAGATACGCGAAGCGCGCCGAGCGATGCGAGCCCGCCGGTTGTTCGGCGAAGGTGGAGGGGGTTAGGTCGGGTCGTATCTTCCACGAGTGCTCGGCGACTGCTCGGCGCTCCACGGCACACCGCGATAGTTGACAGACTGCGACGGATACGGCGGTTCAACACTTGACAGCGTCGTCGTGTCGTCGCGACCGTTGTCTCTTCCTCGCGCGCTCGCTGGCGAGCGTCGGTGGCGTCGTCCAGTACACCTGTGGATTGATCCCGTCCCGGTGAAAACGAGGGCGAGTCTCGCTGGCTCTACGCCCTCTCTTCCTCTCTCCCTCTTGTACGCTCCCCGCTCGTCGTCTCTTCATCCCTTCAACCGTCGCTCGTCGTCGTAGTCGTCGTTACGCCGACCGTACGAGAGCGCGCATACGGCCGGCTGTACCGCATCGGTTGCCGCGGCTTCCAACACACCACAGCCCCGTCCGTGCATCGCGCCGTACATATCTGTCGATACTCTGAGGGAAGAGCTACCAGAGGAAAGTGAGAAACAAGCCAGGCACTGTGTATTCCCGGCCTAGTGACCTGACCTTGGATCGGCACGACCAGGTATGTCCGTTGCTACCTCTCACATATGCTCGAGAGAGCGAACGACTAATTCTTCTAGGAGATGTTCGATGTAGCGATAGCACCACCACGGGCGGTAGAGGGTTGAGATTGATTACAGTTAGTACTGCGGCGGCACGCACGCTATTAATTCAGGCCGCTTAGCGCGCGTACGTGTTACGGATAAGAGGATTTGCGATTAGTGATAGGTTTGTGCGCCGTATCTCGGTATCATCGATATGTCTCTTATGTGGTTTTCCTGTCCGAAATGCGTGCATTTCGCGTGCTAATTACCTCGCATTAAAATCAATTAGTTACGACGAGATATACGTGAGTTTCAAATCGAAGCGCGCTTGTCTTATTTATCCAGAAAAAACTTCTCAAACCGAAACAACTTTTCATATACTAATTAAGTTTTTTTCTTTTTAACTCGGTATCGCGCACACACAACAATTACACAATTTCGTTAACTACTCGCTTCTCGTGTATAACGAGAAGTATCCGAAAAGTTCTGCGAAAACGCAAGGAGTATTTCCCCCCGTCCTCCCGATGTACATGTTTGCAATTAAACTCTTTGTAAGCATTTATCCGTTATCACGCAAAGCCAGTTTATATCGTTAGTCGAGCTATTCGAGCTATCGCGGAGGAATAACGTTCGTTCTTCGTATAACCGAGCGTAGCGGCAATGTACGGTCTGATTCGACACGTCGTCATCCACTGTGCTGTCAGTGCAAGCGACTGCTCGTACCACTGACGGCGTTGATCTCTCTAAGCCGTACAAATATCGCAGATTCCGACGAAGAACCGGCAAGAGGTTTCATTTACTGAAGAAATTTCGAGGAAACCGAAGAAAAACATTTCACGTACGTTGTGTCAGTTTTTGTTTTTTTACCAATAAGTAATTACGTTTGGAGAAAAAGTAAACATTCCAGTGGCATTTATTCAACAAGAATAATTATTAAATGTGTAAATATTAAACGTAACAAAATTTTCAATGTTTTTAAAATATTTTAAAACATTATGCATTATTATTTTTAAAATATTAATTAATTTTGTAAATATTAGAGTTAATATATATTGGTTATAATTATTTCTGCAATAACACTGCCAGCGATATTTATCCGGTCATTGTGACACCGCGGCTTTGTAGTAAGGAATTTTATTTTTATGCTCGCGTTTTGTCAACAATCTCTAGTTTTCCGATTTGTAAGTTATTTTTTTTTGTTTATTAGTTGTTGCGTTTTATATAACGCCGTTCTCATTTGCCTTTCTCGCGGATCCATATTATCCCGTTTCGGTGGCTCTCATGGGAATCTTAGCGCGTGCTTTATCTGGACGCGGCGCGCGGAACGACGCTTCGGAGAAACAAAAATCGAGTAACTTCGTGCGTTTGCATTTTAATAATTCATAGAATTGTGTGTAAAAAAAAAGACAAGTAAGATCTACAGTTGACTCCTCGACGGGCACAGTAGTTCATTCTTTAAATCTTCCGTTGTCTAGGAAGAGAGACTCTTCCTCTCTCATCGCATAACACGCATTTATCGTTTGTTTACTACTGTTAGGTTGAAAATATTAAAAAAAAAAGGATAATATCTGTCTTCTCATAAGTTGTTGAAAAGATTCTGTTTTGTTTTTGGAATTTAATCAACACGTAGCTGCGTAGCATCGCGCAAAGTTTAAGATACATCTTTGCACGCTTAGGAATTAATTAAATTATAGTTGATGTATAAGATACGTGTGCGCGAGTGTACAAGTGGCACGAGCACATCGCGTGCGCGCCGAAAGGATTCGTTCAATTTGTTCGGGCGTTGTTCTTATTTCGCGACAAGTTGCAAAGTGCCTCTCCTCCTCGCTTCCGTTGTACAGCAGGTGGATGGCAAGTGTCCAAAAAGCGGGTTCGAAGCGAACGTCTTGTAATGTCGGTTTTAACTATCTTCCCCGTTTGATTTGCCTATCTGAAAGTCATTGTGTGCGCTTGCTCTGAGCAAGCTGGCGCGTGTATGTATATATTACTAGCGTATCTACGCTATTACGTTCAACCGAATCGCTTTAGACTCGTAACGAAGCGATAGAAAGTGCTTTTAGAAACGGAACAGAGAAACTCGGTTCTAAAATTCTAATTAAGAATGAGAGAGAGAAAGAGAAAGAGAGGGAAGAAGGGAGGGAGAGGAGAAAAATTTTTATCGTTTCCATCAATTTTTAAGAAGCAAACTTATAAAATTTCTTACGTCTAATAGTAGAAGTAGTTTCGCGAATTTATAGAGGTTTACTTTCCTATCTTTTTAAAAGTTTCAATCAGAACTTTTAATTTTCAAAAAAAAAAAAAAAAAAAAAAAAAACGAGAGAAACGTAAATTTTTTCAGACAAGTAACGATATAGGTATCATCGACCGTTGAACTTCCGGTTGAACTTCTCGCGCGAAACAAATCTCCGATGCAAACAAAAATAAAAATCGCGACGACGACGTTGGCGGTTTGACCTTTTGTGTGTCAGCGGATATTTATCCTTCCCGCGCTCACCTTTCAAACACGCGGAAACATTAATTAACGGTTGGCATTTTATTAGATACGAATTCGTGTTATATTACATAATGTAGTTATCTCTATCTCTCTCGTACAAAATCATGTAAAGTAGTTTATATCGCTTTCCTGCGCGAGCTCCGTATCGCGAAAATTGTTAACCGAAAAAGTTAATCACGCGCGTTGGCCGAATATTTTGTTTTTTGTTTTTGGTGTTTTTTTCGTGTGTTTGTTATTCGGCAAACACAGTGCGTTGTATATACACACACACACACACATCATGTTGTTATTCTCGTTTGACGAATAATGACAAAAAACATATGCGCGGTGTGTTGCGCCGGGCAATGACAATCGAATCGCAAATTAATCTCGCGGCGAACACAAAAGTTAGAATTCCATTCGCGTTTCCCATTAAAAATCCTATCTATTATTTGTTATTTTATTAGCCCATTATTCTTTCATCGAATTTGCGTTTGCGTGCGACGCGCGCGCTTTGTTATTCCATATACAAACGTTGGTTGTTAAACTACAGTTACACTTCTTCTTTGTACGTTTCCGCTGTTATCTCGCGAAACGAACGTAATACTCGTCGTTGCGTCGAGAACGATTGTCTCTCCGTCACGCGAGAAAAGAGAGAGAAGGGAGTACTGTACGAGAGGGTTGGCGAGACAACTTGACGTAGCACAAAAACTGACACGATATTTATTTAATTATTTATTCAATATATTCAAGGCGCGCGCTTTCTCATCGGAACACCGTGTTCTCTCGATCACCTTGAACGCCTCTTTAATTTTTAACCGCTTCGAGAAGAGTACATAAGGTCGACGAATTCAGGTCCACGGAATACACGAAAGAGCTTCGACTACTCGCAACAGAAAGATCGGAAAAAGGAGGTTAATGCTTTTCCGAGCGCTCGCGCGCGATGTTGCGCGCACAAAACATGATGTCGTACAGCGTCCGCGTCGTTTGTAAAGCAAGTTGAGTTAAAAGGTGAGTTTAAAAGGACCGGTCGCCCTCCCCTATCCCCCCTTAAGTATCGAGGAATATTTAAACTTCACGGCAAAGCTTTTTCGGAGGCTGCTTTCCTCTCTTCTCCCTCTCTTCTCCATCCCCTCAAGTTACAGCTACGTGACGTGCGATCGTGACGATATAAAAGTAACTTCGTTCCCCGATCGGGCGCAGAGACCTATCCTCTTCGCGATCCTTTCCGCTTGCTCTGAAAAGTGTGCGTGCGTCTCTATATGCTCGGCGAAAACTTGTGAGACTTTGTACACTTTCTCACACATCTCTTCCTTCTCCTCAAAAAAAGAGAACCAGTTTGTTCCAAGTCGCACATTTGGTTGAAATCATATATTTAAATCGTTAAAAAGTGATTTATTAATAATCGCGTGGAAAAAAAGTACAGTATCAGAGATGAGATAATTATCGTCGTTGTTGCGATTGGAAATTGCACAAGTGCACATAATACGATAACATAAATGATAAACGCGATCCTACGATATATCGGACGCAACGAAAATAGGAAATTGTACATCGGTGTAATTTATTTCACGGCGATCTCGAAGTGATGTAAAATTGGAACATATAATCGATCCGGAGCGCTTTCTCAAGTTCCACGGAAACTTTGCAATTTGTGTCACCGTGCTCTCTGTGTTCTTCTTTCGTAATTTATCGGCGGCGGAATATTGTTGAACCGAATGGCCGGGACTTCCATTTATACGGGATTCTTGTTGCTCTCATCTTCTCAGATGTTTGTTGTTCTCATCTTCAACAAACATTCGTCATCGCCGCGTAATCTTTTGGCGATAAAAGATAACAGCGTGTTCTATTTCAGTTTTGCGCGCTTCTCGAATGAATTTTTGTTTTTTTTTTTATCCATGACGTGCGACGCAAAGTGTGTCGCGTATAATTTCGCGAATACATTTGATATGGAATTTTCCTAATATTTTTTTTCTAATATTTTTAAATTACTCAAATTCGAGAAGAGTCTCGCCATGGAGTGGGAAACTGATAGTTCTGATCCTCACGTCTCAAGTTTTGATCCGCGAAGAATGACGAGTCCTGCGCGCGGTAAGAGCGTGTTCCATTCTGTTCATCGCGCTCGGGCGAGATTCCTTCGGCGATGTCCATCGAGGTGAACGACATCCAGGTCGATCGGAAATACGGTAAATCCCTCGATTTCCTAGCAAAGCCTTTCGCGAGATGCCGCGCCACATTTTTACGTAGCAAATATCCGACTGTCTTCTTTCGAACGCGAGTTTATGACGTGATCTCTTAACTTTCTTTATATCCACGTTGTCATCATTAATGAGAAAAAGTTTATCTCCTCGAAACACATGTATCTGTGGAAAAATTGTGAAAAATGGAAAGTTTATACGCGATGTAAAAGAAAATTCTTGTTTTCTTTGTCAGACTTCAGATATTATATCTGTCCGCATACGTGACATATTTGAGAGTAAATGTTGAAAGTTCTTTCAAACAAATAAATGCTCTCTTTGATGAGGCGTTTGTTGTATTTTCCTCCCGCGAGAAAAATAATAAAGGAATATAATTAAATATTTGTTGTTTTTCGCGAGCGTCTGATTTGTTTTTTTTTTCTGTTTTTACATCAACTTTCTTTCTATTCGACAGTTCACGTTGGTTGATATCACGAGTGATAAACAAACAAAAGGACAAAGGCAGAAGAAAACTGTTTCTACGAAATGGTACATCGACGATAAAGAGACACGTTAGCTCGTGCAGCTAGAAAAATGCTTCTGGTCTGGGGAACATTCAGCAACTTTCGCGCATGTAGCGTGTCCTATTTCCCACATAATAAGATACCGTCTTTCTCCTTCTCTCGTGGCGCATTGTACGTTTCTTGCTTCGTTACCAACAATTTCCGCGGCGCAGCGACCGCAAGTTTGCGACGCGCGTTACGAATCGCGAAAGCAGCGCACGTCGCGCACAAGCACCACGCCGCCGTGATTCAGCCGCCACCGGAATCAATTTTTCACGCACAACTCTCTCGTTTTCTCTCCCCCTTTTCCCGCTCTTTTTACTTGTGGATTTTTCTCCTGGGAAATGACAGATATTCTCAGCGTGCACGGAACGCGATGAGTCGCGGCTTTAATGATGAACGAAGAACAGTCGTTCAACCAGAAGAACCATCTCGTCGTGCTCGGGTTTAAAATGCGCGTAAAATTTCCTCTCCCTCTCTCCTTTTCTCTTTGATATATTATATTATAAAATAGATCGTTTTCAAATCAAACTCTGACCATGAACGTGTTATCAAACAATTTATGGTTTTAACAGCAACGAATAGTAATAATAGAAAATAGCTTTGAGTTACGACAATGCCGCTATTACAAGCTCATTATCGGTGCAAACTATAAGTGGTCTGTAATCTGTTATCGCATTTGCCGATAATTCAAACTTACTTACGCGGTAATCGAAGCGAATTTCAGTGGACCTTGAGTTGCTCCAACTTATCATCGAGGGCATTACGACGCATCGATTCGAAACGGGAAGGTTATATAGTGAAAACATATTGTGTAATTTGCAAAATAATTTTGCATTGAAAGAGAGAAAGAAATAAAAAGTGCGCAATTGCATCTCTGTCAAATTCAAAAAACCTCGTTTTTTGTTGCTCCAAGTTTTTTTGCGATGCATCGACCATAATCTCCGTTAATATTTTGTGCTTTTTGTTTTCGCATCGGCAGTATCTTTATTACTGCACTTTATTTACCGTGTAACTCCTCACGAGGAGTTTGCATGCGCGGCGTAATACGTTTCATTAGCATAATTTTGGTCAAGAAACAAAGTATCCGGATCGTACGAACGATCCAATTTTGCTTGCGGGAAAAATAACAATTTCTGACATGGTTTAAACTCCTTTCTCTCTCTCTCTCCGCCTCGCTGAAAACTGCAAGTAACCGCTGCAAGTAATAGATTTTTGATAGGCGAATAAAAATAAGGTTTCTCTTGATAAAAAAACGTGAAATACCGCCGCGTCGTATTTTCTATTACGATGAATTATTTATGGATTTATGTTGCGACACGAATTTTATCGTTTATTAACAGCACGCGCAGCGATGAGAACACAAGTTGATGTGTGCGGAGACACACACACACACACACAAGATGTGTGTTCGAGCGGAACCATCTTGAATGGTACACGAATTTTCCAAACGTCGCGTCGTCTGTGTTTGCCCACAATCCATTTTCTTCACTTTACCACACACACCTGACCGTCGTTTCTCTCGAGGTAACACCGGGCCAAATGGCGGATTAAAGATCACAGTTTGTCTTTGGCGTTTAACACGATGAAATTTCCACGTGCAAATTTTACTACGTAAGTCAAATTGACTTTATATATGGTTGTTCGTGCTCGAAGTCGTCCCTCGTCGTCCTTTCTCCTTAATCGTCTCTCGAAGTCAGCGCCCAGTCTCGCGAAGCTCGCGTATATAATTGACAAGCGGTTATCAAAATAACGAAGACTCGACTATACGTTGTGTGTTTCCTGATGTATTTATTGTTAAAATAAAAATCACAGAAAAAATTTACAAACCCATAGACGCGATATCTGTAGCATCTATGAAACATTTGAGATATATTTTTATACGGTTGCTTTAACTTGCCGAATCCTTTGCGCTTCATTTCCAGTTTATATAGCATCAAATATTTGCATTTTTTTTTCTAACACTCGGTACAATTATATACTTTTCCGTCTTCCGTTCAACGAAGATCCTTTTACTCTGTTGGAATTACGCGGAATTTATTTAGCGTCTCGTCGCGAGAGACGTCGAGTATATACGCTGAGTACACACAGAGGGACACAGAAAGAGAGAAAGAGAGAGAGAGAGGAACGCACATTTTAGAGAGAAGCGCGCGATGGGCGCCTTATTAAGCCTTCGCCATTTCGTAGATATTCTGAAAGCGTACATAATTCGCAACGAGCTCCAACGTTGAAGAGGTACATGACGAATAATTCAGACACCACCGCGCCAAGCAATTTGTCTCCTATTGTGTAATGGGTGGTCTTTATCAGCCTAACTTGCGCGAGTATATTTTAGCAACGTCGTCCCGAGGTTTGTCGTCAATTAGCAGTGAAAAGTAGTTTTGCGTCGATCACTCGATGACAACCGCGTTTACCCGCTTTTCAACCCTTTCACAATGCTCGCTCATTCGTACGAAAACCCCGTCGCAAATAAGTCGCAAGACGCAGCTCGCAGAAAATCGAATAATCACATTGGCCGAATCGGATTTTCTGCAACCCACGTCTTGCGACTACGCAGACGAAAACCTCTTATAACGTCGAGTTCTACTTCCGGCCGGAACTCGAAGCGTCGCAGATGACATTGTGTAGACAAGTGTGCGCGGGTGTTTCTTCGCGCGCAAGTCACGCGCTTGAGACTCGCGAGATGAACAATTGGATAAAACGCGCGACGCGAGCAGCAAGGGATAGTGCTGCGTTTCCTCTTTATCTAATCCATTAACCCTCTGATATCTTGCGCGTGCGCGCGCTACGCCGTAAGACAATCGGCTGAGAAGAACCGGACGTGGGAGCGAAAAATCGCTCGGAGCTGTGGGCACGTGTCTGTGTGCGCGAACGAGCGGAATCATTGCCTCGTAAAGGGAAAAAGCTCGGTTATGGTGAAACATCAGAGCACGGGTGAGATTTGTAGGTAAAATATTACGTGATATCTTCTCTCGCGCGTCGGAAGGAAAACTGCCCCGCGGCACACGCGCCGCGAAGACCTCTCTTCGAAAAAGCTCTCTCCCTCTCTTTCTTTCTCGGCGTTGTGATAACGCAAAAGTGCAAGCGGAGGGTTTGTTTCACGACGACGACGATGGTGGGTGTCGTTCGTTCCTCATTCGTCTGCGGCTGATATTCGACCCCAATTTCGCTCGTCGTCTCATATGTCACTTTTCCCTCTTATTTTTTCTCCCCCTCAAAACGAACCCTCACATATTCATATACGTACGACTTCGAGAGCTGCTTCAAATGTGATATGGGCGTAAAAAAAACAAAAAAACAAAAATGAGACATCGATACGTGCCTTTTCCTTTTATGTAGGGCGCTCCAAAAACGCGCTCCCTAAGAAACAAGAGCGGAAAGAAACCGTTTCTCGGTCGAAGTCGCGTGCACGACTTTGTCGTCGTCGGGCGTGCACGCAAAAATCATGCGATTTTGCACGAAGAAGTGCAAAAGTGTGACTCAGCTGTTCTCGCGGGGGTCGCGTGTCGCGAGATCGGAGAGATGTCTTATTATAGTGTCCGCGCGCGGGCCATGCAATAATTATGCGATTACGCTCGCCGGTTGACGTGTTACTTGCATTATTTATCAGTCGATTCACGAAAGCGAAGTTTTCGCGGCGGTATTATAAATAACGTCGCGTTTTGCTATGCAACAATGCCGCACGCAACCTCCGGTATTTTTTCTATTTGCTTTTGCCGCGGCGGCACGCCGCGGTTTCAACGTCATTCATCGGAATCGTAAATAATATAATAATATCGTATAGATTCGCACGCACAAATATAAACGAGAGAGACGCGCGTATCTCGCGTGGTATTTTTTATTTTATTTATTTCACGACGTAAAATTTTCTTCCATTCGCGAGAGAGAACTGTTTTGCGCGTTGATTCTCTACGTCCGTGCGTTTTTTCTCGGAAGCGCAAATGTGTTTATAACAGCATTACGCGTTACATGATATACACACAAACGCACACACATACGCACACACAAAAGAAACGTACCGCTCGGAAAAACCATCGTTTTTCATTCTACACCGAGTATATACAAGAAGAAACATATTTCATATTTTTCTTTATTCTTCAAGAGAGAGCATGTTGTAGCAGCACTTGTGTCAGCTGTGTCACGAGTTTCGATAAATATCGCGGGGAGCTAACGACGTTAGAGCGTAGTTGACGCATATATATATAGCATCATCCATCGGATGCGATAAAATTCGTCCCTGGAATTTCAAACCACTTGTATTCACATTGTCTTTTCTGTTTGCAATGCGACCGATACTGGGTTCGATATTCTTATCAACAGGCGAAAAAGAGTTGTTGGGTGTCGAGTTACGCGCGCATATAAATTTCCAATGCAACGCTCGATATAACAATTTCGTCCGCTGTGACGCGGACAACGCCAGTTTGCAATTAATTCGCGTGACAACGATTGAGCCCATTAATTTTCAATCGGCCGAGCCCGAGCGATTACGCATTAATCGTAGCTTCATTAATTAGTTGCGGTGTCCAAGGATAACGGCGCGAGTGCGAAACCGGAACACGATCACACCGGGTCACTCTTGGATGAGTTACGAGCCGATTGCGGTGTTTATGCTAATTCGCGATCCGCTGTTTGCGTTTATATCTGTTATTTTGCTTTGAAATTAACTGAAAATTCGATTAACTAAAAATTAAATTCGATTCTTCGTGACATAATTAAAGAAAAAACTGTTAATAAAATACTTAGGTGTAAAATAAATTTATATTATACGATAACGTTTATTCAAAAAGGTGAATCGAGCGCCAAGATTGATGAAAAATCAGATAATTTGCGAAACAGCGGCGCGCGCGGTGATGCCGTTCCGGAAATTCGTTTCGGGCGGAGAAATCTTCGGTAGCTTTTCGCTAGACTTGCCCGTCGTTCCTTCATCTCACCGCCGGGCGTTGAGCTATCCCCGTTCCAATTTGCTCGGAAAATGTTTTTCCTCGTGCCGTGACTCGAAGCCGCGAACGGGGACGACTTGGAAATTGTAAGAACGTTTTCCGTGCGCGCACGCGAGAAAGAAATGTCCGGACAAGACGAGAAGACTTCTTTCTTCCTCGCTTTTTCCCCGACGCTTATATTTCTTCGCTTAAATACTTCCGAAGTTCTGGTAAATTTAAGAAGCTGAGGGGAAAGGAGAGAGCGGAGGGAGGAAGCCGAACTTCCCAAAGTTAAGAAGAAAAGAATCCGATGCAGCTCGAAAAGTCAGATCTCCGGCGGGGAACTGCGCGAGATATCGATATTTTTCTCTTATTTTAACTCGACTTGAAATTTCCAATCCCGCGCGTGTTTGTATCTTGTTTCACTGAAATATTCGCGCGAGAAGAGGAAAAAAAAAAGGAAATCGCGCCTCTTTTCCCTCGTATTCTCATCGAGAGTCAATTTAAGTAACGCTCTTTCTCTCTCGGGAAGCGTTTTTCTTTGAATTAGTCTTAAAGCGGGATGAAGAATGTGCGGACGTTCGTTAGTGTTTTTATTCAATTCTAATTGAAACCCTCTCGCCCTGAAATAACGACGCAGACGCGGTGCGAATTTCTCTCTTGAAACGCAAAGATGCGAAACTGTCGGTTGTGTGGCATATCCGACACGGACGTTTCTTCCTCCGAAACAAATCGAAGTGTTCCGACTCGAAAACGATTTCGGCTCGCAACCGCAATGACATTCTCGTCCGTCTCGCTCCGAAAAAAATCGACACAAAATAATATTCGTCCGGCTGGAAATTAATGTACGCACGTATCTCGGATCATTAGAGAGAACTAAACGATACACATCGCGCGTATCCCGTTTCAACTTGATTAATTTGAACTCGATTTTGAATTTTAAACAGGTTTCTAAACAACCAGAGTGTTGATTAATGCGCCGTGTAATATTCGCGCGAATATATTGTGTACATGTAGCGCCAAACTTTCTCGATCATCGAATTTCACTTATCTTCGTGCATGAGATCAGATTCCTACCGACTGACTATCCACAGGCGATCGAAATTGAAACTGGGCGCTTATCCCGGGCGCACGATCTCATTTCGAAAACCCGAAATGATCGACATCGTCCGATCGACACAATGCGCGCGCGCGAGACCGTGTACAGATTAAACGCGCCGCGTTGCCATTATACGTACACTATCGCCCCATGTTCTCATTGTACCTCTAATTAATTAATTCATACATCTTACAAGGGTTCGTGTGTTTGCACGTTGGATTTTCACCGCTCGCATTTCATACATGTATTTACTTACGATTAACGATTCCGAATTCGGACCGTTGCGAACGGAAATGCAAATTTAATGACGCAAATTTTCATTCTGTTGCAGAATTGATTGACGTGTGTCGCTCTCTCGGCCGCACACGTTTTCGTCGTCGCCATGTATGGGATTTAAACCTTCATCCATCCCGCCGGTACCCGCCGATTCGCGAAGTAGCCGAGCGAAACACAGAGAGAAGTGAGTGTTCAACAGCTATTTCGCACTCGTCAATAATTGATTCTTCAATTACACGATGAGATGTTATTTATTCACGATATGTATATACGGAGTGTAATCCTTTTTGAAATCATTCATAATAATCGCAACAACTCTCTCGTATTAATAACTTCGCGAAATAGATGCAAATGTATTTCTCGCGAGGGAATTGCGGATTCGTGAAAACGATTGGTTTTAATTGACACGTAAACCTAGCTCGGGGTAACATGTCGGGAGTAACGAACAATCGCACACACACAACGATACAACAGTATGATAATTAGACCGATATTTCTCTGCCACTTGAAAAAATGATCTTTTCGACGAAAACACGTCGTCCTGTTGCGTCCGCGAATCCGATCCAGGAAAACAGCGAGGAAGGCGAGCGAATCTCTCATCTCACGTGATACGTGTATCTCGAGGAATTATTCAGAGAGTTCAACATAGAGGATGAGTTGCGATGCAGCAGCGGTATCGATTCGAATCTCCGTGCAGCGCGCGAAATAACTGATTTTCTTCCGTCGACACGACGCTTTCGTCTGGTAATTATCGTCACAGAAACAGAGAGAGAGAGAGAAGAATTATTTATAAATTGTATTATGGAATAGTTCTACGATTGTAGTGGTGAGGATTTTATGAATCTCTGCAAATGTCAGCCATCGAGCATTTTCTCTTCCTGTGATTTTATTTTACTTTAGTGCATAAATAAGACGTTCCTCGCTCTCTCTCTCGAGTAACTTCAAACACTATTTACGCAATTAGTAAATGCTCTAAAAATGTTTCTGAGAGAGAAAGAGAGAGAATGAAAAAGTACACATAAGAGCAAGTTTCGTATTTTAAGAAAAAAAAACTACGTTTCGAAAACGATATGTTCTGATGTGTAATTTTTGGAACAAGATATCGTAAATCGATATTTTGTTACAAACTACAAGCAACAATAATTTCCTGGCTGAGCCTTGGCACAGATTTTGGAAACGGAAATTGCATTATAATGAGATTTGGTTACATGGTTGAAACTAAAGCCGCGTTGTGTTTGTAATGTATTCGCTCGAGCGCGAACGATTAGCTTTTGCTCGAACGAACGAACGAACGATGAAATTTTCTGTGCGAAAAACAAGGGAACAATCGTAGAAAAATTCGCGACGACGATCTGAAGAAGGAGTTTAAACAAGCGAGGCGTAGGAAAAATAGGTTCGCTCCGGGACAGTTTCCGAGGAAATTCACCGGAGCTCTCGTCGTCTATTGGATACGTCGGCATTTTCGAGGATAAAGGAGACTCCATGATACGATATCGAGAGCAGCATTTCGGTCTATCTCCTTAGCGGAAACGGAGAGCGCAAGGTACAACAGGCGGAAAGCGAATAAAGCCGATCTAATTTCAGATTATATTGTGCTTGTACTTTTTGAAAGCGAAGAAATTACTGTGAGTAAAAATAAAGATTTTTTTTTTTTTTTACACTAACATTCGAGTACATACAACACAAGTAAACAGACAGGTATTTTAGGTTTATATATAGAGAGACCAATCGTGCGATTTTGTAATAAGATTATTTAAATCAAGCCGGCTCTGCAGTTTCCGTCCGACATTTTATTTAATTTGTCGCAACCGGGGACGAGCAATTGAATAATTGCTAAATGCGGAACAACATTACTGTTTTTTCTTTTTTCCCCCAGATGTTTAAGGAGGAGCAAGTCGCTCATGAATATTTTAGTAGCGCGAGCTCTCGGGATCCGCGAACGTAAAAACGCCGCGGAGAAACTCGCGGAACACTTGTGAAATAAGAAAAGCATTATTGCATAATTTTTTTTTCAAGAGCCAAATGGTACGCGAACACGTCTCGCGCGTCTTTTTCTACCCGCGCTTCTGTAAAACAAAGAACTTAAAAACGCTCTTTTCCTCTTTGCGGAAATACATACACTTTTACGCGAGACAAAAAGTTCAAGCTCTCTTTTGATTGGTTATACGTTAATTGCGCGTGAGAAGGTAAAATTAACGATTGCCATCGATTCCAGGCGAAAGAGCAACCGGAAGTTGTTGCTCGCAGGGGCGTTTAAAATCCAACGTGGGCGCGGGAAGTGCGTGACGGCGATGCGTTTCTTTGTAAAAAGAACGAAGAAGGCGTGAAATCGAATTAGAGATCGGCGCTATAAAGTTAACAGATAAAGAGAGAGAGAGAGAGAGACACGCGCAAACTACTCGATCGCATGACGGAAAACGCGTTTTCGGGAAATATCGCCGCTTCTCCCGTTACTACTTTGCCCGTAGTTGTAATTGCTTCGATAAAGCGGATCGAGAGAGTGATTCGTAGGTGGTTTCGTTTACCCTATCGGGTTGACCCTCATCGCAGTTATCCATTGTGCCGTGTTGGTTGGTGTTGTTTTTTTTTTGTTTTTTTTTTTTACCTCGAATTGCGCCACCCACGAGATTGTCTAACTAGATACGTGTTTTGCAACCGGGAAGTCTACCCACGCTTTTATATAATCCGCACGACTTGTGCGCGCTCGTTTAATTACATAAAATATATAGCATCGGAGTTTTTTTTTTTTTTAAGGAAAAACAAACATATCAAATTTAAGGTACATTAAAGAAATTAGATCTTACAATGTAGAAAAAAATTTAGAAAGAGACAAAAAAAACACCGCGAACGACGACTCGTTAATTCGTAATCAGTCTTTCGGCAATTTCGATCATATTTATTTAATAGACCAATAATTCTCTCGCAATTAGTCAAGCGAGTTGTGAATATTATTCACGTTATTACTATACAAACATACGGATACATAATAGAGAACAAATAACACATATTGCAATATATTTAACAAAATATTTAACAAAGGAAAATATATATGTATACGTATGTATATATAAATGTTGCAATTCATTCAGCCTTTAGGCAATTTCAATGGCGTTTTAATTGACCATAATGTAATAATCCTTTGCAATTAGTTTGCATGAATGAATTATCGCACCGCGACTGTGCCAACTAAATAGAAAACGTACATATTATTTATTATTAATAAAAAATATTTATGACAAAGAGGGAACATTTTTTTAACTCATCTCGTTTAAGACTTCAATGGCGCTTTGATCGACGTCTCATTTTCGCAGTGCGAGGCTAAGTGAATGAAGTATTCTTATATATATATATATATATTATGGGGCCCTGTCTGCGAGTCATTCTCGCGGGGAGTAGATTTCCGCGCGCAACGCCATTAACGAGTAAGTTGCAAAATGGCCGGGAAAAAGTTAAACCGGTGGCTGAATGGATTAAAGCACAACTACGTCAAGTAAGGACTATCTCTTCTCTCTCTCCTCTCTCTTCCCTTTCTTTCACCCTTCGAACCTGCGCGAAACTTTTCGCAATTGTTAAAGTATTAACTCACTTTTTAAAGCGGCTTTACTTTCGCGTATTTTTGTCGCCACGAGAGGTCGCGAGCACTCTCTGGTAATTAACTTAATTTTCCCCTCTCCCTCTTTTCTTTCACCCCTTAACCCTACGTGGATAATATCAAGCGGCCGGTGATAACGACAAGATAATCGTGTTTACCTTCGTGAAACATGCATCTTCATTCGCGCTATCGTTTGCTTACACGAAGAACTTTCGCGATAAACTTGTACTACTGTACGAAGTACTAAAGTAGTAGTTTGCCTTATCAAAGATATTCGAACTTCTCGTTTCAAAGTATTAATTTAATTATATATTTCGCGTAATGTGTCTGCTCTTTGAAAATATAAAACTCTTATAGTCGGACAGCGGAAGACACTATGTACAGTTTACATAAAAGTTTCTCGAAAAATGTGACATTTCTTTCGGCTGACTTTTCCGAAGAGAGTGTATATAGAAAATATTCTATTAATTATATTGATGAAAGATAAACGCATTGGCCAGACATTTTAGAAAATATTCCGCTCCGTCTCATTTTCTGAAAAGAGTTTGAGGTCGACCGGCGAGAGAAGTTCTCTCTTTCGCATCGATCTCGTCTTATTTTCCTCCTCTTTTCCATTGCATTCTCCTCGTGTGTGAAACTGACGGTAAAATGAGTCCCTCGCACAGGTGCTATCGGGACGAGACTGTATTTGCGAGCGCGCGGGGTCGAGTGGGTACCTTCACTGCGTGAAACTTTACGTGTGAGTGTAACAAAAGTTGTACAAAGCGTGTGTGTGTGTGATGTTCAGCTGACTCGGTCACGCGCGAGTCTGAAATCATGAAGCTTCGGTTACATATGTAAGAGCTCTGAGTAACGTATGGTTCGGGAAGAAATATGAGAAGCAATATTTCTAAATATAGCGAGCGGAAAAATTGCGTTTTCTCCGTGCGCAATTTTCACATCTAATCCTCGAAATCAGAAACGAGACGAATATCGTTAATTTACGAAGATGTGCGCGTCGTGTTTCTTTACAGCGTCTTTCAATTTCGATGATCGATGGAGTGATGGCTGATGAATCACGCGCACGAGAAGAAAGCAAAAATTATGTTCTGTTTCATTATATCGCGAACAAAAAATTGTTCGCGTGTAAAGGCCGAATATGCACAACTGTAACCGAACATTTTTATTAAAGAAACAATTCTAACAATTTACATTTTTATTATATTTAATAATTATTTAGTCATTGCAACGATGTATATTACAGAGCACGGGAGAATTTCCGCGCGTTCTTACTTGTCATTCGACCGCAATAACAAAAAAAAACCCTAACGATGCGTGTTTTACCGATACACAGAGAAAAAGAAGAAGCAATAAAGTTCGTTTTCCGTGAAGCGGAATCGAAACAAACCCAGACCCTCTTCTTGCGGTCTTCCGGCTTCCAACTCGATTTTGCTTCGCGGCGATTCAATTACGGACGTGTATACCTACCGCGATATCCGTTAACGCGACACGTAGTACGCGAACGAAAGTACGAGGAATGGTGAAACGAAACGAAACGACGACGCGCGGGCATGTCCCGCTCGTTTGCTCGGGTCACGAACCGAGGCGAAAGCCTCGCGGGTTGATATTAACGTTTTATCGCGCCGTAATGTACCGGGCGTAATGCACCTCGGCGCGAGGAGATGCTCGGAAGATTATGAACCGCGACCTGACTTGTGCCTTTGCCCGTGCATTAACTGCTGTGAGCGCATCGAGCGTAGCGGAATAGACGGTTCATTTATGCCAAAGATCAATAACTGTGGATTGAGCGAACCCCAATTTGAACAATTTGTTTTTCATACTGCTTGCAACAATCAAAACTTTTTCAGTAGTGCCTTACCTTTTAATGTAATTAATCGTCGAGAAAAACCGTTTCACTTCGCGTGCGTTTGTAAGCGCACAATAGCGTTTTATGTCATAATTCTGTAACTTTGCAGTGGATAGACCGATTTAGAGGAATTATTTTGTTTATATTCGTAAAACTTTATACTTGCTGATAACGTAAATATTATAGTACTCTACATGATGTAATTATAAAAGAAGACGCGCGCGCGCGCGAAATATTGTATAACATTTCCTACTATGTAGAAAGCGTTTCATCGTGCGCGACATTGAACAGGAAGCCACGCGTCGAGATGGCATCGTTCGCGATTACGGGATTACTACGCCCACATACGTACGTTGGCGCGTTGGAAAGACATGTGAACTTTTGACCCGATTTCATCCGTTAGCGATATTCATAAATTCATAAACCGCGCGCCGGTTCGCTTGGCCGGCCAATGAATTTACGTTGAAACGGACTATAACGGACGCGCGACGTCCGGCGACTTTGTTCGTTTTTAGCCGCGATGAATATTTACTTCCGTTTTCTCCGCGCGCGCGCGCGCTTTTGGTTTTTCCTTTTTTCTCTCTTTTTTTTTGTTATAAAATTACGAGAAATTAATTAAAACGGTCGAGCGGCACGCATATTCTTTCTTTTGTTCTCGGCGTATATTTATGAAACAAACCGATTGCCGTTTCGCGAATGTAATCATTTTACATATCGCGGTGAATGAGTATGTAACGAGTCTGCTCGCCGTCGCGAATAATCGCGCAACTTTCTATCACGCCTCGCGTTTTGTTTGTTCACGAGCGCCGAAGCAATACGAAAATTCTTGCAGGCGGAGCGTATATACGCTTGCGGGCAAGTGATCAAACATTGATTGCAGCGAGCGAATGGGCGATTCTCGAAGCGACTGTTTCGACCACGGTTCGGATAATGAAAGAAAACTAAGAAAGAAAGAGGAAAAAAATCACGCGAAGTATCGTTTAGCGCGATGCAGATAACGTACGTTTAACATTATTAATGCGAACCGCGACTCATTCACACACAACAGTAGGAAAACAAGAATCTACCGCTGTAGACGTGTTGTCTCTCCCTCTCACGGTTAATTCGCGCCGCTCACGCTCATCCTCGCGTGCTGCGCGATGCTACGCGCGCGCGTCTGATCAATAGGGGACCTTTACTACTCTCTCGCAGAGAAACGAGAGCCCGCGACTCATTCATCCGACGCACGCTCGTAATTTTCGCGCGCCGCGGCCTCTTATCGGCACTCACGAACGAGCGCAGTTGAGTAGATCGGCCACCTGAAACCGATAAGAGTGGGCTTGTTCAGGGGAAATGGATACATCGCGATATACTCGTCACGAGCGCAGCTTGCGTGAAAAATGACAGAGGTCTGCGCTTACCGTCGGACATTCTGTTGCACACACGCAATTGCGTGTGCCGATCAATGCTCATTGCCGCTTTTACTCGTTTTAAGGAGAGAAAAGCGAGGTCAGACCGATTGTCAGAGTCGGCGAAGACCTTGACTCAGTGGCCGCGCTCAATGCGCACGCGCTCTCTCTCCTCCTGCGCCTTTTATCTCTCCCTGTCTCTCTTTCTCTTTCCTACTCTCCAACAGTCTGGTGACAATAAGCCAGGATACCGAGGAGTAGGACGTGATGCTACTACTACCACCACTTCCACGACTACCACCACCACTATCACCACCCCTCTACTATTACTATTACTACGCTCGCCACCCCTTCGATCGCACGTACGCCTACGATACTCCGCTCACGCGCTCCTCTCACGTGTATGCCTTGACTACTCCTACGCAACCGATTAATGAACGCGAGGCCGCAAAGAGGCCTACGGTGCAGTCGATCTCCGACCCCTGACCTCGGACGAGGAGATAAAGTCGCCCCGGCAATTTAGAAGAGAATAATGCGACGCGAGCGCGAAATTTTACGTACTCTCTTTGTTTCTTTTATAATTAGAGCGCATTTTTTTAATTATTTTCTCGAACACTTGATTTTATTCCTCGCTGCCACCGACAATTAGCGCCTTCTCCATCGCCGCTGACTGCGCTGTTTTTACATACAAATACGGGTTATCGGTGGTACATTAGTATGCGCGACCGATCTCCGTTTTTTTTTCGTGCATCTTATTTTAGATACTTTCGCGCGACTCGAATAACGAAATTAGCCCCCGAAGGAGATCTCCGAAATATTTTAAACTCCAGAGAATATTAAAAAATCCTTCTTTTCTATCTTCGAACGATTCGGTCCGTTATTTCATGAAACTCAATTAAGCACAAATTTCATATTAAGAATTAAATAACCTGAGTAAACTTGACGTAGAACGAGATAAAAGCTGATGCATAAATGATCGAAAAAAAATTCGCTCTCACACAAAAATATAACTACGCGCGCCGCATGATCGGCGCTTATTAAAAATGCAAAAATCCATTATCTCGAGAGTCTCCTTACAGCGATTGGTAACATTATCGGTTTTCTGATCGAATATATAACGGATGCTTTAACGCGTGTTTGTGTTATGAATAATTATGTAATTTGCGGCGAGACGTCGGGAGATTCCGCCGCGAAGTTGATCGATCATACGGACCATCCGATAGGTCGACACGTGCGCGCACACACACACACGCACACACACGTTGAAACTGGTACGTGTGTGTGTGCAAAATCTCATTTTCTCATTTGACGTAAAATAAATTGTTGCATGTTCAGGTTCAAGACAAAGCGACGACACAAAGTAACGTTCGCCGTGTTAGGGAAAATCGCTTTCGATGGCCACAGAGAGAGAGGAGAGAGTGTCTTCAATATCGACGTTATTTATACGTTGTTTATGCCAGCCAAGATATACACTAAATAACCAAATGGCGACTGGTATGCGCGCACATCGCGGAAAAGGTCAAAGGATAACGGCGAGATAACCGGAATGCACGTCTTCGTCCTTGAAAAGGCCGCCGTCTAGTTGTGCACCGGGCGCGCTTTCGAAGGTTTTAAAGCGCCTGGTCTATCTGCACAAGGCTTTCTGCGTCTATCTATATAAACCCCTCCCGGTAAATTACCATAATCGGGTTTGCAAGCATCGATTACGCGAATTGTGTGGCGGCCGTCACGCTATAATACGCTTTTCGAGAATCCGTGTTTTCAATTGCACACGTTTTCCCGGATTTAATCTTTTCGCTGAATTTTTTTTAATGCGTGTTATCGAGAATTTACAATCGCGCGACTACCGCGTATTGTTAAATGCATAAGAATTTTATGTAACGTCGATTTATATGTCCGTATTTATTTATCGACCAAAGTATATAATACATATTGTATATGTATGTACTACACACACACACACACACACACACTACATAAAATCGCGGCGTATCTATTGAATTCCAACATTAGAAAGGAACAAGTTCAAGGTTTTACCCTTCCCCCTCTCCTTCCCCGCAGCGGACATACGTTTGACCTCTGCTTCTGCAGCAGAAAATACATGTTACGATGAAGAGTGCTCGATAAAGAAATCTGGAAATTGTGTCGAGTATCTGTGATAAGAGAAAGAGCAAAAGACGAGAGAAAGAAAAAGAGAAAGAGAGAGGGAGGGAGAGAGAGAGAAGAATATATAACTACAAGTGGACAGTGCGCTGCAGACTCCAGAAGCTGCTTAAGAAATCCCTCGTTAGCTTCCAGGCGAAAAATTATTTAAGACAAAGAAGACAATTGATTTTTCTTTCTTAAGAAAAAAAATTTCTTCTCTTACCTTATATTTAGCCTTTCGTGTAGGAAGCGCAATTTTGCGCTTATAATTCAGTACTCTCTCGCGTTTACAAAGTCTAAGCCTCGGCGCGAAGATAACGTTTATCTATAATAGGAACGCGCGCGTTCCTTTGCTGATAAATGGCGCCTTATCTCGGCGAACACCCTCCTGTCTTTTCAGTGGTCCATCGGATATAATTCGACTCTTCGATAAGGAAAGTTTAAGTTCGACCGCGAGCCTTTCGGGCCGTTCGTTTAAACGATCGTTTTCGCCAGACTCGCACTTGTCTCGTCCCGACGACGGTCGACTTATATTTCGATTTTTACTTTAAGAAAAAAAAAAGTTACGTCTCATTATCAGGTAGGTTACGACTCGACGTTGTGTTCACTTCTCTGCAAGTGATTATACGTCCGGAATCGTATCGCGTATATACGAGAGACGGGAAATGTTATTTGTCACGTTCATACACTTTCGCATATGAACTCCGACGAGGAAAATGGTCTTGCTCACTTTCCCTCCTCCCGCACAGCCGATTTATCAAATTCGCGACACACTTGGAAGTTTCCGGGGTAAATATCGATTGCGGTCGCAGCCGCCCGTTGCCGTGTTTGCCGGACGAACTTTTACCGTTTTCGCGTGCCTCGGACACATCGACCGGGCAAAACTTCCAAAGCGGTCGTTAAAGTAGCGGTAACCCTCGAACGATTCTTCGCAGACGCGACCGCGCCGTCCGGGAAATCATGCGATCTGTTCGCGAATTTGCATTTTTTCCTCGAATCATCACTCGTACATTACTCGGAAGAATTACTGTGACTGTAAACGAGAATCCTTCTATTTTTACAAAGATATTAAAAATTTCGGATGCGGAACGTTTATCGCAATAATAAATTAAAGCTAACATAAAATATATGTATATTGTGTGTAAGAAAGAGAGAACCAACACAAATATTACGCGATTTCTCTCTTGGGTATCATTTCAAGACGAGACAAAGCAACGGATAAATGTCAGCTTCGTGGAAAAAATTAACTTTCCATCTCATTTCTCTCAAAAGACGAACATGACGTTTTACGTTGTGAATTTTTAACAGCTCTTTCTCTTAATTTTACATTTTCATGCATAGCTATTTTCTTATCTAGTCTCTGACGAGGATATTTGCAATTACACAAGAGAAATATTATATATATATATATATATATATATATATGTATAAAATATATAAAAGAAAAATATAAGGAAACAATCTTCTGAAGAGCCGGAGAGATAGATAAAATTAAAATATCCATATAAATAATTCGTGCAAACATCCGTGCATTATTCCGCTTTTTTCTCGCGACGTTTCGTGACACATTACCGTTACGCAAGCGGAAGAATGCCAGGAGTTACATCATAGCCTCTCTCTTTCTCTCTCCCTCTTCCTTGAAGTTCGTGCATTCGATATATCGATTCATCCCTTGACGCCGCGCGCGCGGCGTGTCCTTGTTATTTCGTGCAACGGTCAGACGGTCGCCAGACTGACGTAAATGAAAATAGGCAGGTGCATTTTAAAGCGAAAACGCCAAACAACAAATCGACAGCCGAGCGAGTAGTCGAGTAGCTCTCCGATCGATATCGTAATAAAGGTGTTCAAGGTCGAGAGAAATTCGAATATCTCGATATCGCGCGTTGTTGTTTACACAAGGTCCTTCTTCTCGCTATCGGTAATTTCGAATGTTGTATTCTCGAGGTTATCGCAACAGGCGACTGTGTGCGCCAATGTGCACAAATCGTCGTTCTTCGAGACAGCAGCGCGCAACACAGCAACATCGCGATATATCATCGGGTGTAATGGCACACGTGTCGCGATGTGTCGTGGATGAATGGATGTGCGTGTTCACACGCTATATCGTCACGTGTTTTTCCAAAGAACAAACAGAAGTCTGAATAAAATAAAGACAATCGTAGGTACGTTGAGAGACACGATATTTTTCTTATTTATGAGAACGATCTGGAGATAAAATAATAAATTACATACATATATAGATGGAACATAAAAAATTAAATTAACATCAAAACGCTCTGCCAATCAAAATGTTTTTATCAAGTTTGAACAAGAAGAAGTTTTTTAGGACAGAGTTGCGACTATAAACAAAAAAAGAAAAAAAAAAAAAAAAAAAAAAAAAAAACAAAACAAATCTGGAGCGTATCCCGTGCACGCATATGAGGGAGCTTCGGACGGTGCACATGGACAGACAGTTTAGAATGAGAAAAGTTGCTATTCCACCGAGTGATTCTATTTGCGCGCTATGTAAGTTTCGGGGCAACTGGGTCACCCGAGGAATCCCTTGAAAAGCATTTGATTTCCCATAGCACCACCGTCCCGGGGTCCGTTTTAGTCCCCGTTGTTCGTCGTGAAAAAAAAACTACGCAAAAAATTTCCGCAAATAGTTGTTTGCAACACACTCTCTTCTCTCTTCGAGAGAATTATAATTACGAGATTACGTAACTTGTATAATCGAATTAAAAATCATTTAGACACTTCAAAAGATAGCGAAGCGTAAAGCTGTTTGATTAACGTGGTATTTCTCTCACTGCGATTGTTTCAGAAACTTCAACAATGTGAGCGTACAAACGAGCACAGATGCCCAACAAGGCGCGGCCTCATCAAGAGTGGTCTCCTCAATCCCCCATAGATGTTTTGTAAGTACAAATATATATGTGTGTGTGTGTGTGTGTGATTTACATTTTTTTTTTAAGTACATATTGAAACACAATATTGTCTTTCATTTCTTCTTCGACTCGACGGGTTCGATTAAATCGAGAGCTTGCGGAAGCCGCGCGACGCAACGGTAGTTAGCCATATGTACATAATTAGTTAATTAAAGTTTCCGCGCTTGTCCTCTTGAAATGAGAAAATTGCTGCTTTCCGCGGCCACATCCCAATTACACCAGACACTGGCGCACGAGATAACGTACAATTTCAACGGAACGGAAGATCATCATTTTCGCTAGCTGTAATTTTTTTTTTTTTTTATTTTTTTTTATTTTAGTTTTAACGACGACGCGTTATAGTCTTGTAACGAAGTAGCGTCGTAGTCGCGGTTCAACAAAATTATACACCTGTGCAGTGTCCGACGGAGTGTACAAAATTACGTTGCCGCTTTATAAATTTGTCAGACCGAGGTATATATAATTACATGTTGATATGCTATGGTGATAATGAGTAAATAGCGGATCGTTTTGATAGTCACGAGCGTGTGCGGAGAGAGTTTCGCAGGAGCGCGCAACGACGCGGAAGGCAACTCTCTGGAAATTGCAATTTGTCCGGATAACACAGGCCGCGTATTTCCCACGGAAACACCTCGGCCTGCCCGCCGTGCCGCGCCGCAGCACAAAGCAAATTTTAGTCAGAAAACTTGTGCGTCAAATGGCGTTGGTTGTGCAACGAGGAGAGGAAAAGTCGACTATAACGCGAATGTTGCTCCGCTCGCATTTCCCAAAATGAAAACAGTATCTCGTTAAAGACGCAACGTAGTCGAGATATTTTCGTTGCATGCAGCAGTGATAAGGCGCGAATGCCGTTTGAAACTTACGAAAACAAGAAACCGCGATAATCCACTCGAAAAAAAAAAACAATTTAAGTAAATAAAATTGAAAACGTAAAGAATGTGTTCCAGTTTGTTTTTCTAATTTTATCGAAAATTCATATTTCGATAAATTTCCAAGGAAACAGCAGTTCAGGAAGCAGTTTCTCATCCAAAAAAAAAAAAAAAAAAAAAAAAAAAAAAAAAAAGAAAAAGAAAAAGAAAACGATCTCGTCAGAGCAATGGCACGATAAATTCTCTAATTGCGACGCGAATTGCAATTAAGCACGAACGAGACGAGAGAGAAACACTATGGTATATAGGTATGTACCTTCGCTCGATCACGGCTGAGTAGAGATCGATGAGTTTCGCGAAACTGATGATATAACACGGACCCGAAGTGTATCGGACGATAAACGTTAGAGAAGCCATTACGTCGGAATGCAAAATGCAACAGCATCAAATTTAGATTGCGCCCCTGTCTCAGGGGTACCGACCTTTCTGCATCATTTATATATCAGATCGATCTCTCCTCTCTCTCTCTCTCTCTTTCTCTTTCCTCTGCGCTATCGTCGCGTCATTCGCCCCCGCTCGCTCGTTCGCTCGCTCTGCGTTTCAGAAGTTCGTTAGCTATTCCGAGTTTAAGAGCTCTCGACTACACAAGTTTCGTCACTTGTGAATTCCGATTCGTTCTCCGGGTTTCGCCTCGCGAACAACTTTCGCCATGAGACCTTTATCCGCGCGCGAGGACATGTAATTTACATGCCTGTTGCGCTAATGTTGTAAACGTTCTCTCTCTCTCTCTCTCGGCCGAGGCTGCGCTAATAAATGCGATTTACCGAGATTAAAGAGAGGCGAGAACATCTATTTTCAATTTTTATCACGCACTTCTTCTGACAAATTAAGTAATTATGTTGAATGCGCTGATGAATTTTGCAAGACCACGGCCGCGTTACACCACCATTTGTTTGCGCGCGTTTGTGTGTGTGCGCGCGCGTGTAACAGCTGATTCATTATATTTTTATAATCTTTTCCGTATGACGTGGACAATTTAACTAGCATGCAAAATTCTCTGTTTATGTTAATTTGCACGAGCGCTCACGCGTCTATCTCGCGGCAACATTCGCGAGAGAAATTAACACGCCGGTTATTCTAATTATCGATAATGCGCACGTCACGCGGGAGATGTTGAGGCTAAATATCTAATGTGCGATATATCTCACGTGATGCTTAAAGTTTAATCGTCTCGGCGCGCGAGCGGCCATTATTTTTCGCTCACGGGACAGCATGCGGGTCGATGATTTATCGTTTGCAAAAAGAAAAAGATACATAGAGAGAAAGAGAAAGAGAGAGAGAGAGAGAGAGAGAGAGAGAGAGAGAGAGAGAGAGAGAGAGAAAAAGCTGGGAAATCCTAACGCGCGGGGCTTGCGGAAACCGTCACTAAATTCGACGATCGATAAACTTTTGAGCCCGCATGGCGAACAAAATTAGCGAGCGCCGCATTGACAACCGCTTTGTTCGTCTGTCACGCGAGCGCACTCGTGACAAATTTGCGAGTGTCGGCGGCAATTCACGGTGTTTCGTGTAAACGTCAATCAACTGCGTAATTATCGGCCAGTGCTACGACAGCGACTCGGTTTCGACGCTATTACTCTCGCCGGGGCTGGACCGTAAAATAAGCCAGCGCGTGCGTGTAAATCATCTGCTAATCTTATAGATTTCCTCCCTTCCTTTTCCGATTCGTTTCCGATAAATCGGTTCTGCGAGTTTTAAACGGCCATTAAACCGTCTAAGTTGCACGTTCGCGAAGCACGTAGGTACGCTGTAATAATCGACGATCACGGACGGCGCTTTGAGCACTCGCTACTTCGTCTTTACCGAGGAAAGAATAAATTAGAGGCGTAACTAACGGCGTTGTTGCGTGTCGGAAAGAAGGAACAACGAGAGGGAAAAAAAATACACGAATGTCTTTTGGGAGCTGAAAGAATCTCTTGAAACTAGAAATGGAACTTTGATGTCGACTTGCCATCGAGAAAAAATCGCTTCAATATTTAAAATAAATACATGTAACAATATAAATATGTACAACAAATATTTGTATCTTTAGCTTTTAACCATTTTTAATAAATGAAAATTCTGATAAATCAAAACAGTTTTTAATAAATCAAAACCAAACAAATTCACAGTGCGATGCACTCGATTTGAAAAATACTACAAATACTGCGAATTGATGATTTTTTAAATTTGCCTACTTTTTTCCAAATAAATCTCTGCACCGAAATGAAGTTATTTCTTCTCGATTACAAAACTGTCGATTTGAAAACTTTGTTTTTCATTGTTGTAAGACATTCCGTAAAGAATCGGATTTTGCGCCGTGCGTGTGGCTTATTCGATCTGGCTGTTTTCGTAATTCCGTCAAGTGTCTCTGACATGACCACGATGTATTCTTAATCCCCGAGAAGTATTGTATTATTTAACGAGACGAATGGTTTTCTTGTGTTGGTATCGCAGGTGGATGTCCCGCTCTGCCATGAGGCCGGCCGAGGGTGACGCGTCAGATTGCATTCTGGTGGTCGGCGTGTCCCGGCCGAAGGTGGCCGTCGCCTTCCTATCGGTCGCTCTGCTCTCCCTCTTCCTCACTTTCCACATACTGTACGATAGCGCCGTTTATAGCCTGCACGCGGTCTCCGCCGTTGAAGGACGCACAGTCGAACTGGTTTCCCAGGTATGTACGTGTGCGATCCGAAAATCTCGCAGCGGGAAAAAATATGACTCAATGATAAATATTGTATAGATCTGATTTCTCTTCTCGGCAGGTACGCGCGACGCCGCCTCTCCTCTTCTCCAACTCCAAGGTTCACTTTCCGCACACGTATCGTCACCTACCCCAGGCCATCATTATCGGCGTGCGCAAATGCGGCACCCGGGCGCTCCTGGAGATGCTCTATCTGCACCCGCAGATACAGCGTGCCGCCGGTGAGGTGCACTTCTTCGACCGCGACGACAACTACGGCAAGGGTCTCGAGTGGTACCGCCGCAAGATGCCGTATTCGTTCAAGGGGCAGATCACCATCGAGAAGAGCCCCAGTTACTTCATCACGCCCGAGGTGCCCGAGAGGATCCGCGCGATGAACGGCAGCGTGAAGCTGCTGTTGATCGTGCGGGAGCCGGTCACCCGAGCGATATCCGATTATACTCAGCTGCGCATTCACGCGGCCACCGCGTCTACGTTAATAACGAACGGCACGCCGCAGCAGCAACAGCAGCAGCAGCAACAACAGCAGCAGCAGCAGCAACAACAACAACAGCAACAACAACAGCAAGCAGCGCGTACCTTCGAGGAACTGGTGATGCGACCCGATGGCACCATCAACGAATCCTACAGGCCAGTCGCTATTTCCCTCTATCACACCTACATGCACCGCTGGTTGGAGGTGTTCCCGCGGGAACAGATTCTCATCGTAAACGGCGATCAGTTGATCGAGGATCCGGTGCCGCAGCTGCGCCGTATCGAGAACTTCCTCGGGTTGGAACCGCGCATCGGCCGGCACAATTTCTATTTCAACCACACGAAGGGCTTCTACTGCCTGAGAAACGAGACGTCGGAGAAGTGTCTGAAGGAGAGCAAGGGCAGGCGGCATCCGCGCGTCAGTCCGATCGTCGTGACGAAGCTGAGGAAATTCTTCAATGAGCACAATCAACGCTTCTACGAACTCGTCGGCGAGGATCTCGGTTGGCCGGAGGAATAACCATCGTGGAGATGTCCCGACCCGTTCGTCGTCGTCGGCGTGAGTCGCGCGTGCATCGATCATATCGTTTCAATCAAATCAAATATCCTTTCGTCGCTCGAAGAAGAAGGCAATACACTGCGAGTCGAAGATGCGGAATCGAGCCTGGTGTCGTCAACGAACACCAGACTTCTTTGGGATCGCATCGTTTCGATCGAACGACATTCGACATCTTCGAGGGACACGATTATGAGGATAAGTAGCTTACGATTTATTATGTCGATTGGTATTTTTGTTTATTTTTGGACACGCAACGGTGATTTGTTGTTGTCTTTCTTACAACAACACCGATGTACCGCCGATGCACGCGGGACGAGCGTCTTATTATTCAATTATCAAAGCTGTATACAAAAAAAAACACAAATACACACACACACACACACACACACACAAATACACGTACAACAGTTACAGAAACGCCGGCCAAAATTAAATAAATAGAGAGATGCAGAGACGATTCGCGAGAATGCGAAAGGTGGGAATTCCGCCTTGCGGATTCTACGCGGCGCGATGATGCGGATCACATTGATCCGTGACTTTACATATCAATTTTACATATCGATAGTTTACATATCAATAGGTTAACTAGTTGGTAACGAGAAAAAGATTAAATATTTTTATAATCCACATTGGAAGTTGTTATATCGCTTATGTCGTTAAGGAGATTAAAAAAAAAAACAAAAAAAATAAAAACCACAAACGAGGCCAGTCTCGTGCGAAGAGATGAAGACGTTTTTGTTCGTTACACGCACGCGCGCGTGCACGATACATACTGCGCTGCGTGATATGTAAATATACAGACAAGGAAAGTGTTTAATTATGCTGACTCGCTTTTTTTTTGTCGGAGGGAGAAAGTGCAAAGGAAACCGGATATACAATCTTCTATCTTCTCTCTCTTTCTCTCTCTTTGCTGTAGTAAATTTGTTTCTCTTCTCTTTTCCTCGCTTTCTCAGAGAAGCGCAAACGTTCTTTTCCATCGTTTTCTGACACCGGATATTGGCGCAAGCGTTCGAGAGAGAGAGAGAGAGAGAGAGAGAGAGGAGTAAGGGTGGAATCTCTCCGACCAACCGCGAATAAACTTGTCAAGAGACGAAAAGCCTTTCAGGCTTTCTCAGAAAAAAATCTTTATAATCGATTATTTTTCACGGGTCGGAACTATGGATAAAATTTAATATTTTATATATGACACATACGTGTGCCGAAAGATTTCAGAGATTTAAGCTGTGTAGCGAAATACGTGATAACGAATCAAGAATTTATCAACGGAACGTGTGCTCTCCCGAGTGAAAGTTCTTAATAATTACGCAGGGTGAGTGGAAATAGTTTCATCTTGACGTCGACGAGGGATGATAGACGTCGAGCGGTGGGAGCTAATTAACGGTTCATTTTCGCGCAGATTTCAAATAAAATCACGCGTGAGAAATCTTTACGATAGTAAATTACTTTTTCGCGTAAATTTTTCTGTAAATTACCTGAAACTTGTACAGGATTCTTTTTCTACGATGTACTTTTTTTTTTTTTATCTGAAAGTCGCGATTAATAGAAAACAAAAGAGAGACAAAAGAAGCGAGTCACATACGAGAGATTGTCGCTTAGCGCCAAGTTGCTCTCTCGCAAAAGGATACGACGCCATAAATAATCTGCTTTACAGCGCAAGTGAGTCGTGCATGCGCGACAAAATGCATTGTGCGTTAATTCGTGCGATAAATATCGGTCGGTCGCCTGGGCTTAGTTTCAACGGCCGGAGATTTCTCCGGAGTGACGATGATAGTGGAGGTGAGAAGTGCGTCAATTTTCTTCTTCCTCTTTGCGAGGAGTTTAGTTTCGCTAGTTTATATTTTTCGAAGAAACGAAATATTCGGTACTCTGAACCTCGGAATGTCGCTGGAACTTCACTCTTTTTGGTCTCGCGACTTCTCGATCGAGATAATAATATATGATTTCTTAAAAAAAAAAATTTATTCATAGGAGAGGATGGGAGGAAAAATATTTTTTGCATACATATGTACGCGCAAGTGGGAAATTCACACAGATAATTTTTTAAATTGAAGAATTGATTTTACGCCAATCAATTTATGTGATAAAATTACACTCGTAACTTATTACTTCGCGTCACGACATCTGCAGCGCTGACTTTTGCAGGTCTGATTTGAATTCCTAGTTTTAAACGTCACCGAGAGAAATTGAAAGTTTATTCCTTCGCGTCGAAATTACGTCTGTCACGCGCTTTTCGCAAGTCCCGCAACTTTTGAATAGATTATATACGTATATGTTTTATATTAGTTCAAATACACGGAAAGCACACACATTTTTTGTTCACGATGAAAAATTCAAGGTTATCTTCAACTCTTTACTTATGATATATTCAGTTCTTTACTTATGATATATTCAGTAGCAAAACTTCGCCCCGAATTTCGTTAATTATCTCACCTCTCAGAATTTGCTTAATCGCGGGAGTATTTAGTTACGCACAGTAAGCTCGATCGTCGATTTTGGAAACTCGACGAGGGGAGTCTCAACCGCGAGAATTTTCGGTCTCAAGCGATTTACGGAGAGAGTGAGAGAACGTGTAATATCGTCGTCGTCGTCGTCGTCGATCTGCCTTTTCGCGCAGCGCGCGCTTTGATCTCCATCTTCGTTCCGCGCGACTCGGTTACATTTCACGCAAATTGTAATTCGCCCAAACAACCCTTTGATTCCGCTTGTGGAATAGTTCGCGATGCAATTTATAGAGCTCACGGAACGCAAATCTCTCTCGCGATTAAACACAAAGTAAAAGGAGATACTCGAACATGAAGAACACCGCCTCTTTCGCCGCCTCCTCCCCGCTTCTCGCGTTCTCGAGTAATTTCAGATCAATAGAAACACGGGGTAAGCGAAACGATATCGCGGGGGTAAATTTTCAATTACACAGGTGTAGCACATCTGAGACGAGAGAGAGGAAAGGGAACGCAGGGTAGCTAAACGCGCAGCGTGACCGAGGACGAATTTGAAAAAGTCACGCCATCGAAGTCTCTCCGCTCGCTCTGTAATCTCACGGACGAATATTCAATTTCACCTTGACTCGATGATCAGGCGAAGTTTGTGTTCGTTCGGTGATGTGAGCGCGCGCGCGACACGCGATTTCGCCTCTTTCCAGCTTTGTCTCCTTTCGTTTAATCGCACGCGACAACGCACATGTCGCGTTCGATATCCTTTTTTTTCTGTGCAAAAAAAAAAAAAAAACACCACTGTGCAAAAGAAAAAGAGAATTGCGTTACGATTTCTGCGACCATTGCACTCAATGAAAAAAACCTTCTTCTGCAGACCTTCTTTCGGGATAAGTCACGGCTTACAACGCGGCTCGATGTAAAGCTCAGAAACGGCGGCTGTCGGTCACGTATAACCGCTGTCTACGGTTATTTAAAGTGGTCGAGAAGAGACGCTCTCCAATATTTTTCGCAGAAATTTCGCATTAACGTGTTAAAAACGTTCGAGTTGTTTTTTTTGTCTCTCGCAAAAAAAAAAAAGCGATAATTTGCGCGGCTGTACGCAGGTCGAATTGCGTTTTCCGATTACAATAACGTCCGAGCGCAAGGTAAGAGCCCGCCTGAGAACGAAAATTCTTCCGTACGTAACGAATATTAAATTACCGTGACTTTAATAAATCTCCCGCCAAATCATCTATCTGCTGGCCGTCGTTAAAATTACGCGGCGGAAAAATATGATCTTCGGAGCGCGCGCTGCAAGATAAATATTGTTCCTTTTTATCTCCTTTTCTCTCTCTCTCTCTCTCTCTCTCTCTCTCTCTCTTTCGTGAAAACGAGAGAGGGAGAGAGTCGAGTAAAAGTTTAATTTCCCGACGCGCATCGCGCGATCACGATATTCTCTCTCTCGGCCTCTGCCATACTTCTTTCTCTCTTTCTCTCTCTCTCTCTTCTCTTTCTCTCTCACTTGGCCATTCACCCCGACTTTAGTGGCGTTAACGCCGTCTCGCTTTTCGCCCCCTTGAACGAGCGTTTTTTTTCTCGCTTCCTTTTTTTTTTCCATTCGATGTCCGGTCAATCTACGGGGATTTCTTTTTTTTTTTTTTTTTTACCCGCGCGATACATTCTTGCGCAAACAAATATTTTCCACGCCGAAGTTGCGAGAGCAAAAAAACCCTTCTGTAAATACGTCATTTTATCCGCACCTTTCGAATGAAATATGAAACGATATACAAGAAACCCCGGCGAGCCCGCAAAACACGGTTGTTGGAGCGTGATGTTATACACTTGTTACGCGGGGACCGCGCCGCCGGTCGGATCTGTAACACATATATCTACACACATACAGACATCGCGCTGGAAATAGAAATTGAATTGAGGTCTTTCGGAAACAGCTGCCTGCGCAGAATGTGCCCGAATGACTACTCCTCCCGTCCGTCGTTGTTGCTGATCGATACTGTTCGCCATTCACGCGGACGTCCGGTGAAAATCTACACGGAGATCTCCGCCGGAATCTCTCTTGTTCCTACCCTTCGTCTCCATTAAGAATGCACCCTTCCAGAAGGAGGAGGCGCAGAACGAGAATGAATATGTATCTTCTTACCCTAGGGCGTGCGCGCCACGCGAAAATACCAGACATTTATGAAGACTCGCCGTCTAACACGGATCCGACTATTCTCAACCTGCAGGTTCTCTTTTGTCTCTCTCTTTCTCCCTCTCTCGGATAATCGCGATTTAGCGATCTACATATGTTTAATCTTGAACGTTACAAAAAACTAAAAAAAAAAAACGATATCGGCTGTCGGAATTTTTTCTTCCGTTTTTCATCTCTTTCTCCTCTCCTGTCAAATCGATATGTACTCCGTGCAACGAAATTGCCCGACGCAATCGCGGACAGGTTCTTCTTCTTTTCGCGTGTGATGAATATGCATTTTATGCAAAAAGCATCCCCCACACATTCGCCCGGACTTAAAGTCCCTGGGAAGAAGAAGAAGAGCCAGCAGCCGTGGTGGTCTATGTATACAGATTTCGCAGGTGCAGAGGAAGGAAGAGGTCCGCCTAACGATCTTCCGAGAAGTCGCCGCGCGAATAAAGGAATTATACGAGATTACGAGAGCGTAGGATTTCTGTGATGTAATTCACGTGAATTGGAATAATCCAGCGCGCGCGCGGTACATACCGCGGCTAACTTTGGGGGTGAAGCGAGTAAAAAAAAAAAAAAATGTGAAAGAGGAGAGAAGATGCGACTTACATTGGCGAGAATCAGATAGAGAAAATGTATCATTTTCTTCTCCCTCGTTTGTCGTTATTATTATTTATGCGGGTCAAGGGAGAGAGAAAGGAGGAGGAGAAATTTGTGTATCGATTGTCTAGAGGTGCGTTACACGAACGCGCAGCACTGCTGCGATAAAATTCAGAATCGATCCTTCCTTAATCGCGTATTACTATGCGATACTGGTGGCGTGGATGGCGAGTTCGCTTCGAGGGTAGTTCCGGAAGGGTAATAATAACGCGGTAATCAACTTCCTATCTTCCTTTTCTCTCCCTCTCTCTCTCTCTCTCTCCTTCTCCGAAGAGAAGTTTCGTTGAATGGCGGCTTAATAATGCACGCGAAATCTACACGTCGAACGGGAGTATCTACACGTCGAAACCGGATGGGCGGAATTGAATTGCAATATTCACGGTTGCTTCATCAAATTACAATGTTTTCCGGTTCAACGGGATTTATTTTAGCCGCTCTAACGCTTCCCCGCTTTCAACTACTAAAACTACTAGACACTTTTTACTGTAAAAAACGTTAAAGAATTTTTTTCGGACGAAAAACACTATACAGTGTTGATGTTGTTTATTTATTTGATTATAAAAATGCGATGTAATTGCTGTTTGAATTTTGCCGAGCAAGAACGTTTTCCCGCGGCAATATTTTTTTTTGTTCCGAGTTTCTACGCACGCGGAACGTATAAATAAAAACGATGATTCAGCAAAAACCAGAGTTCGAAGCAGAGGCGGACGGCCGAGAGAAAACAAAACGAAGATGTACAAAATGCGGAGAACCGTGAAAACACACGGCTGTTGCTCTCTCTCTCTTTCTCTCTCTCTCTCTCTCTCTTTCTGTGCAAATCTAATTAATTCTTGCTGCAAACTTGGTTGGTGTACAGCGCGAAGTTTAGAAGCTTCGGGAACTTACTCGATTCGACATTTCGCGAAAAGCGGACGCGAAAATCATCTCTCGTTTCTCAACATTTCCGCGTGTGAAACAGGGGATTGCTATCGGCCCGCGAATGGTCTCGCAGCCTGACCGCGAGCAGAAAGGTCCCGAGTTCGAATCCACATCTTTGGATTTTTCCGGGCCGGTCTCTTTCAATCGAGTTTATCGATTGAAATGCGAAATCGAGCCTCCAATCAGCTCGGAGTGATATTCTGAATTGTAAAAAAGCGCAAAAATATTGTTTCGAAAATAGTACTAAGAATCAAATTTTAGTGTTATAATATTATATTATATTAATATCATTAGCACCAAAAATTGATTCTCAGTGCTAGTTTGGAAGTAATATTTTTGCGCTTTTTTACAATTAGGAATTTCTCTCGCTTCGCTGTTTTCCCCTTGAACCACGGAGAAAATTCGCACGTATATATATAAATAAAGTAAATCATTCTGTCGATGTGAACACGACGCGGGAATGGTCTTTACACATCGAGCGCGAAATACGTGGAATATCGAGCTGTATGTATCTTCGCAACCTCGTTAAATAATCGATGAGAGTCACTCGATCTTCGTTTGTCTTCGGCTTGTGCCTCTTCATCGATCGCTTTTGCTCAAACGATCGTTTCTCACCCCATTTCTCCCTCGGTTGTTTCGTTGACCTTCGTAATTGTCGTCGAACATACATGACCTGCTATGGTATCTTCGGGAAAATCGCTTTCTATAAGCACACAAGTGCGTATACAAGTTTGTTTTTTTTTTGCAAAAAGAAAGAGAGCAAGAAAGAGAAAGCTTATCTTTATCCTCTGTACAAACACTTGTAATTACATAAAGCTCGTCGTTTCCAGCAAATATAACAAACTTTCGAGATACACGTATCTCGCGAAAACTTTACATCTCTGGAAAGAAAAATACACCGCGAAGTTGTTATCGGAGATAGCGAATCTATATCGAGTTTCTGATAATGTTAAGTTTTCTAAAGAGATAAAGTTGCGCGAAGTAAGTCCATGTTTTTGCAACAATCTTACGAGAAAATTGACGCACACAACCGCCTTGGAATCTATCACATGAAACGGGAGGGGAGAAAAACGGTAGAGTTTGTAGGGGGTGCAACGAGAGAAACCAAAGAAACATTAACGAGTAAAAAAACGGAGGGATGCATGCGGAGCGTTTTCCTTTTTGAGGTGCGCTCTTGTGCTCGTCGCACTAGTCGTTAAAATAAAAAAAATAAAAAAAAAAATAACATATCATAGGTGATAAGAGGTACATAGACTAAGAAAAACGCTCAACGATCCCGGAAATCGTTCGAATTTTGCGTTCGAACGGATCCTCGGATCATTGACTCTCGAATTATATCGAATCCTTGGATCGTTCGATCTGTATGCGGGATCGTCGGAATCATAGTCACACGAGTCGTTCCTTTGCGCGTCGCGCTCGCCACAGTCGCTTCGCCCAAATCTCGTTATCGAATATATATGATAATTCGGCGAAATCGCGCATAAAGAAACTGTTTCCGCCACGGTAAATTTCGGTAGATAAATTGAATTTATTCAAATTGAATTACCAAAAATATAAATTTTACAAAAGTGGAGTATTTCTCTCATATTGTTGTGAAAATTTAAATTTAATAACAATAATTCACTCTTTGCACACACAATGTAAAAGTAATTATTAATTTGAAACAGTTGATAAATCGACAAATACAGCAAGCTCTTTTTTCGATAAACATCTTTCTCTCGGCGATTGCACGAGAGTTGGAATTTGTACAAACCAAATCTCGAAAACACACTCGATAACACGATATGAAAAAGTTAGCAGTAGACGCGAGTCTGGGGCGAAAAGTACAAAAGATACATGTGGCGCGCGAGTCTCTCGAACGGGAAGAAAATTCGCTGGGGGAAAAACGTGTGTGATCCATGAATGGAGGTGAGGTGTGCGGTGGATTTAGGGATACAATGTATACAACGGGCGTGCTGCAACTCGCGCTTGCTTTCCGTTTACTTCTTATCGGCTTTCGCGAGTCAACGGCGAAGTAGACTCTCCACCACCGCGGGATATCTCGACGAGAGAGCGCGTCTCCATCCTCTCTGTTCGTGTGTACTCATCCTTTTTCTTTCCCTCTTCATCTTCACCGTCTGTATCGCGCACCCCCGGGGGAAGAGCACTGATTTATTTAAAAGACGAAGTCGGCGCGTCGCGTTGCCCCGGGGCGCAAGAGTCGCTCGATGAGTCTCTCACAGACATACGTTCCGACTTTTCTTCCAATTTTCAGCTTTCTGTCCTACGTATATATGTGCTCCTTTACTTTTCCGACCATCTTCGGCAGCCGTGCTCCGTACATTTAATTAATTTTGACCGCACACACATCTCGGTACGAGAACTTTACGTTTTTAAGCTCTTGCAAGTCACGAATATCATTCTGTCTTAATTAAGACCGAAGTTAAATCAAGCCTGAGATATTAATTTCGAATTTATACGCGGGTATGTTTCTCGCTTCTAATTAAAAGTCTGCAAGTCACGTTTTCCCACAGCGAAGATTTCGGCGATAAAAGATATCTCGTAAATTTTAATGCACAAAAAACGTTAAAACTATTTTGTTTTTTCAGTCGCGCTTACAATTCGAATGTTATCGATGTCTCGATATTTTCGAGCGCGATCGTTATTTTTCTCCGATGTAATGTACAGACTGCAGTTATCTACACGCGCGATGGGGTTCGAGAGACGCGCATATTCCGCGAGTGATTCTCCGAGGAAATTCCCTCGATCAAAAACAAATGGGCAGGAGAAATAATGTGTGTGTGTGCGCGCGCTTGCATACGATTCCGTTTTCCGTACCGCGAAATACTGTGGCGAGCGCGATCGGCATCGTCGTCGTCGTCGTCGTCGTCGTCGTTGTCGGGATATCGGATATTTTATCGAAACGACGACAAGGGGGAAAGGGGTTTCTTTCGACGACTCGGCGCGCGCCGAATTATATCTTTCAACGTGTTCTCGTCCGAATGATAAAGTATCTGATATCTTGTTTTTGTGCGCGAGGGAGGAATGTCAAAAAACAAAAAACAACAACAACAACAAAAAATACATATCAGAGGTGCACAAACTGATGCGCGATGCAACTCGGTGTAGACCACGACTATAATTGTTATTGTTTCTGAAATGTATAAATAGAGTTAAGTTAAGAGAGACGATGTTCTATAAAAAAAAAAAAAAATAAAATAAAAATAGTCACACTCTGCATCTTTACTTGACACACAAAACATATACAAAATATATTAAAAATTTCAGAGGATGTTATTTTATATAGAAGAGAATTGTCTTCTCTCGGATATGGTCGCAACTTAACAATGTATGTATCACGCGCGTGTGATATTTCGTTTTTTTTTCTTTTTTTTTACAAGATTCAGTTTTACTATATCCTGCCACACCACGTCACTGTGCAATATCTATTTTTATAAACGGTAAAATTCGAAGCGCGAGAATAAGAAACGATTAGTTCATATAATCAGTCGAACTGCTTAGTGCGATAACTGGGGCCAGCATCCTTTTTCTTTTTTTCGGAGTAAATAAGAAAGATAATCGATACCGCGAAAAAACTCGAGGATTTTGTCTCTCTCTTTTATTTCATCCCGCTCGCTTTTGTTTGAAACTCTCTATAGTTTCTTAGATCGATTGCGTGTGTGATTTCTGAGATATTTATTCCGAGATACTTTACAAAAGCGAGTTTGCGCGCCGCTGGTGCAGGCGTAAAAAAAAAAAAAGAGGAGAAAACTAGATTTAAGGTACTAGAACTAAAATGAAGTCGTAGCTGTTACGTTTAAGCAATAAGCCACGCTGAAAAAAAAAAAAACGATACATATCAACAATTGCCTGTACGGTGTGATACGATGTCGTTTCTCGACAAAAAAAAAAAAAAAAAAAAAAAAAAAATTATATCACAAAAAAAGCGAGGTGCGCGTGCAGAGTGGGAGAACAACATGATCGAGGAGCGATCGCGCGAATTACAAAACGCAAACAGCGAGATGCATGCAAGTTGTTGTTTTGTTTTTTTTTAAAGGGAGAGAGAAAATACGATTATCCGTATTTGGTACACGAGTAGCCAGCGGCTGAAATTTTTAAAACGCTTGATCACACAAGCCCCGCACGAATGTACAGCGACGTGAACCTCGTAAACCGGATGCTGTGCGTACGTGGAACACGTGTAGGGGTATATACACCGTAATACCGCGCGATAGCCGCGCTTTTCATATTCATTCGGCGATGAATAGTTTTCATGTATCGGGAATCATTCAGCGGGGATAAAAAGAATCTCGTTTGGAGAATTTTCGGAGCTTTTTCGCATTTAAAATTAAAACGCGCGGACAAGAAATCGCGCGTTTTATGTAACGTACAAAAACAAAAAAAAAAACAGAAAGAGAAAAAAGCAGAAAGAGTATATTGCCGTGACAAGACCGTTTCGTGAAAAGCAGTTTTCCGTGAAAAGCGTGAATTAATACACGCGGAAATATCGGTCGCTGTAGGTCGCTCGTGCACATGACAAAAAAGGTCGGGTCATTCCGGAGGATGGGGAAGAGGAAAAAAAAACAGCCACAGGAGAAGAGGAAACGTCGACTGGGACAAGACCAGGCCATTTCGCGGCCATGCCCGTCTGGCGCAGCCGCGTTTTCCCCGGGAGAGTAGCCTCCGGTGGAATACAAAAGCCTTTTGTGCGGTGACCCGGTAAAAATCGCTCGCCTAATCGGCCGGGAGTTGATTTGATAAAACACGGAAACGGCGCGATGTCAGGCTGGTTATACAGCGCGGAATTTGCACGCGCGCGGGACGGGATTGCAAAGGGCAAAACAGCAAGAAAGAGCCGGCGGGTCCGGTCGAAAATGCGGAGCCTGATTATTTTACACGTACGAATAACAGAGCTTTGCACTTGTGTTGTAATTATATTCAGTAATTAAATAATAATTTAATAATTTTAATTCTCTCTCGTAATTTGTTTTATATATACGCGAGTTTCCCGATCGTTTCTCGATCTATTGAAGGCGACCACGCGCAACCACCTCAGGATCGCATCAAACTAACGCTATAGTTCAAAACGAGTACATATCACTAGTTATTAACGATGCATCGTAAGGATGTATAGGTTTAATAACGATATTAACAATTAATTTATTATGCATTTACCGTAACTTATATATATAAATACATATAAATTATATGTATGTATATATATGAATATATATATAATATATATAAATATATATATAT